>PVJA010054286.1:0-11637 GCA_004027025.1 Myocastor coypus
AGTCTCTGGTGCTCGCGCAGGGCATCCAGCTGGGAAATTGGCTCCATTCCATAGGCAGAATGAACCCGATGAGCATGGCTATAAAAAACTAACACCAAATGTGCTCATTAAGAACTTAGTGTCAAGCAAGCATGACTTCCCAGTGGTAAGAAAACAGGAGGCAACTTTTTTTTTTTCTATTGTACAGCAATAGCTTGACCTGGAAAAGCACAGACAGCCATTACCCTTGAAAACTTCCATTTGCTTTGAGATATTCGTGTGTTAATTTTTCTCCCCTTTTCCTCCCCTCCCACAGGTTGCGTGTCTGGATTTGAGAGCTTTCTGGCTCATGGAGTCACGGGGACTTTAAGAAATGGCTTGTGCCCCAGGCAGGAGGCCTGCACGTGGTGCCGGCTTCATCCTTCCGTGGCTGTGGGCCTGCAGCAGCTGTTACACTTCTCTACCCTGATCCTATTAATGACTGATAGCAATTCCCAAGTCCTTCCTGAGATCCTTCAAAACCAGCATCAGGAAGAAACGTGTTTTTGTCTTTTCTCACATTTTTAATTTTATGAATTCCACTTGACAGCGTATCTTAGCTGAAACCCTCAGGCAACTTTTAAGATCTCTTCGTAAGATTAGCATGTGTGACTACTTGGTATCTTCATTCTTGTGCAGATGGCAATGACTTACTTTGAAAAACTTTATTTTAGAAGGATTCTCTATATAATTACTAAGAATGCTGAAGTTCACATCAGTGCCAACTACAATAGTGGCCTCTTAAAGCAATGCAGATTTAACTTTTAAAATATTAGGTGAAAATAACTTTAAAGTTATGATGAGGGTAACGTACTAAGTTCATTCTTTATTATGTACTCCAATTTCTCAGGGACAAAATTCGTACATTTTAATGTATGAATTAATGGGATCATATTCACGGATGATATCAACAGTCAAAAGCAGCTACAAGACCCTCCCATGCACCTCTCGCTGTAGAAGTAATGGTTTCCTGCTAAAGATTTTGTGGGTCTCCATCCAGATAGCCTTCCAGCCCAGAGGAGCATATTTTGTCTACTTCAAGAGCACTTTTCAGGTGTGCCGACTTGGTTTTTGCTGTTGCTGGGGGTGGTGCTAATGTTTTCAGTATAACCCTAACATATGCATTCTTTAACCTCAATTTAGTAGCTTCTTTCCCTTGCGTCCTCATTTCTTCTCTTCCTTACTTCTTTTATTCCTATCTTCTCTTCCGTGGGTTCTTTTCTTCCTATTGGGACAACTTGTGTTTTCAATTAGTTCGAGAGTACACAAATGTCTTCAAAAACGGATGGTAGAGGGGCTAGGGTGATAGCTCAGTGGAAGAAATGCTTTCCTGGCAAGTGCAAGGTCCTGAGTTCAATACCTGGTACTGGAATGAGAGAGAGAGAGACAGAGAGAGAGAGAGAGAGAGACAGACAGACAGACAGACAGACAGACAGACAGAGAGCAAGCGCTGATGGTAGGTTATGCTAAGAGCTGCTCAGTCCATGCTGTGAATCTGCCTGGACTTGATGTTGTTTTTCCAATATTTCCCACCACTATCTGGGGCTTTTGCCTCTGTTGACATAACTCCTTTGAATAACCATTGTTTTTGTTCTTTACTTCATGTTTCCCTGCTTACCTCTTTGATGCAGAGGCATATGGTAAGGTCCTCCATTTTTCTATCTGCTTTTCTCCCATTGTTTTAATTTTTCACATATTTTTCTTTTTAAAATTTATTTTTCAAGATCTTTTTAAAAGATTTATTTTTATTTCTTTGGTACAGAGTCTCCCTACACAGCTCAGACTCGCTGTTTCTCCTGTCTCAGCTTCTCCAGCACTGTAATTAGAGGCGTGTGCTCCCATGCCTGGCTCTGTTGCCTGGCACAGCACAACTAGGGCTTCAGGGATAGAGTGGCATATGGTACCAGGGACTGAACCCGAGCCCTTGCACTTGCCAGGCAGGTGCTTAGACCACCAAGCTATCTCCCCAGCCCAATCTTTTAAGTATTTTTCTAACTTTTAATCTTCTCCCTCGAATCTGTGGCAACAGACTAAATTTAACAGAATGAGCTATTATAGTAGAACATTCGTGGGCAATTGGTTGGAATCATTTATGTTGTTAGAAGTAAACCTTCTGAGAAAATGTATGCTGATCTGTGGAACGTTGCGTAGTCTCCATACCGTCCATGTTATGGTCCGTTGAGAGCATTTTGGACCCTGTCATATACACATTCTAAGTGTATTCTATAGACAGGAAAAAAAGAAAAAACTTGAGAAGTAGAAAATTCTTCAGGTCCCAGTAACAAATGTTCAAACTTTGAGCAAAGGTCTTGGGGACCCTTTTTGGAAAATAGGTATTGTAGTTCCTCAGGATTGTGCTGTCCTTAGTCCTCACCACTTTTGCTCTAGAAAGTGACTGCACCACACATTTTCAGACTTTAAAACTTAGAAAATTAGCAGAAATCCACCGTCTTATACATCACTGAAGTCACTCCAGTTGTTGCAGAAATCTTGTTCCTGGCTAACTTCATCATTCACACAACCCAGCCTGGACGATGCTCGTCTGCAGCCATGTCCAGCTCCTTGGTGACATGGCGCTCCCAGCCTCTTCAGTGGTGTCTGCCCTGACTTTCCTCTGTTACGCAGCGTTGCAGGCACTGGCTTTAATGTCACTCACTTCAACTTTCTGCCACACCACATCGGATGCTTTCTTATTAGTTCACTCCTATCCAATTGTTCTCGGGCAAAAATGAATGTTGATGATTGTACGATAGCAGGGACATTTTCTGCCTTATTTACGTTGACTTTCTACTATGGGGATGGTTAATTCACTGGGTAACAAAGCATCTTTGAAATTTAGTGACATATAACAACAAGCCATTGCGTATTTACTCATGATGCAATTTGGGGGAAGCTGTGATAGTTAATCTGCTTAATACCGTATCCAGTGCCTACACTCATGCATTTGCAGTCAGCGAACAGTTAAGGGTCCTGCTCCACATGTCCGGGAGTTGGCCAGCTGCCAGCAAGGGTAACGCATCATTGTGCGTTCAAAATCACTGTGCATCTGGCAGACTAACTTCGACTCTTTGCTAAGAGTGATGTGATGATGGTTACTCACTTCCCCAGAGCCGCATTAAAACTCCAGTCATCTATGCCTTTGTAAGGGCCTGCTTGCCTCAGACTTGCTAATATACTAAATGAAGTTACATGACCAGGCCCAGATTAAAGGGATATAGAAATAGAGTCTTGATGAGAAACTTTAAGCCATATCATAAAGGAGCTATAGCACAAAAAGTGAATACAGAGATTGGTAAGAATTTTTTTTTACTATTTCTGTAATTTATGGTAAACATTGAGCATAACCTGTAGAGCACAGTAGGCAACTGATAAATATTTTTTTATGAGAGGAAGGAAGAAGAAAAGAAGAAATAAAAAAGAAAAAGAGGGCTGGGGAAGTGACTGCCTGTCCAGTGCAAGGTCCAGAGTTCAATCCTTGGTACCATGTGCAGCACTAGTTGAAACCGGGCATGCCTGTAATTCTAGAACTGGGGAGGCTGAGACAGGAGGACGTGAGTCTGAGCTGCATAGAGACCCTATATCAAACCAAAAAATTAAACAAAACAAAAGAAAAAGGAAGAGTAAAAGGAGAGGAGAGGGAAAGCATTGACTAGGTAGTGTCCTGGATTCCTAATACTTAATTGTACTTTCTGACACTAAGTCTTCCATTTATTAGTTCATGACTTCTGTCCTAAGAGTCCATGTTCTAAAGAAGTCTAAATTTCCACAGAGGCTAGTAAAAGAAGAGCTGATCCTGTGGTTGTGTGCCTGGGGAACCTCTAAACCTCAATGGTGGTTACCCTTCAGTAAGACATTGTACGTGTGAACTCAGGGCCACAGCCCTACCAACTTAGTAAATAAAAATGATAGTGAACTTTAAAAGTCAATTGCTAATGACGGTATTTTTTTTTCAATCAAGTATAATTTGTGTCTATGACCTTAAATCAACTATAATTGTGGTGTGTGTGTCTGTACACACACACAAAGCAGAGATTAAGAGGCAGCAGTATAACAACCTGATGATGGCAGTCATCTCATATTTCAAAGATGAAATCGAATCAGGACAGTTTCTTTTTTATTTATTCACTTATTTTTAATTTATGTGTTTTGCGCAGGATCTCACTACACAGCTTGGACTCACAGTGATCCTCCTGTTTTCAGCCTCCCCAGTGTTGGGATTATAGGTGTGTGTGACCATGCCTAGACTGGGTCGCTGGGTAAGCATGCAGGACAGGACAAGTTTTAAAACCTAACATGCTATTACAATCCAAAAGTGCAATAGGTTCAGATAAAGACAGGGCTTTCATTACATAGACTCAAAAATTTTCCCTAGTCTAATCGAGTTTACCATTCTTTACTGAGACTATGATGGTGTTTCTGTCCTCTGCAATTTCTGATAGTTATCTTTATATTAGACTATTTGGTGTGTGTCTAGATATTGACCCAAATCTTCTACAGTCACAGGGGATAGACATTTTTTGGAGATAGTAAAATCTAGTTTTTGTGACTAATTGATAGCTCAGTGCTGGGATTAAAGGTACTGAAATTAAGGCTGAGTGGGAGCTGGATTAGTTCACTGATTAGATTGGCACTCTTTAATCCCAGAAGTCTCCACAACATAAAAAGGAACAAAAGAAACTTTTCCCTCCTTTTTCCGTCACTTGTTGCTTTTGCGGTCTTCTGCCGCTATGAACTATTGCACCTCTGCCATGTGCTAACTGGCCTTTGAGTCAGCTGATTATGGACTGAAATCTATAAACTGTGAGCTGAGTAAACCTTTCCTCTTTAACTTTGGGTGTCTTGTGTTTTGTCTTAAGAATGGAAAAAGAAACTAATCCAGAATTTAGTACCAGAAACTGGGTCATTACTGTGACTATACTTGGCCATGTAGTTCTGGAGCCTTTGGGAATGGTCTATGGGAAGAATTAAATAAGGTGTGGGAATGCTTGCTGAAAAGCTGGAATACTTTAGGCTTTCCTGTATGGGAGACTGTGGTCAGAGAGCTCAGAAAATGAGAAGTCCAAGAAATCCTGCCAGGAAATACCAGGATGAAGAGGTTTCTGTTAGCAATAAGTATTGCATTGATTGTTGGACTCCAGATGATGTGTTATGTCTTGGCAGAAAGTAAGCGTGTATTAGTCTTTTTTTTGTTTGTTTGTTTTGTTTTTCTAATTTTTTAATTTTTTATGATTAATATTTTATTGTTTAAATTTAACAATGGTTATATTATATATTTTCATCATCAGGAGTGTGTATTATTCTCATGTCTAGAGACTTTTTCTGAGATTGAAATTAAGGGAAGTAGACTAACAAAAATTTCAAGTTAGGTGAATGTTGAGGTGTTGGCGTGTCTACTGTTCAGGGCTTTTGCTGAATTATGAGGTAGTAGCATGTCGACTGTTGGGGGCTTTTATCCAAATTTATGTGGAAAATGAAGAGTAAAGAACCCAGCAGAATGATATAAAATATTGTGCGTTTGATTAGAAAGAAAATTCTAGCAAATCTGTGAATTTCAAAGCTAGAGCAGAAGAAATCTTGATTGTTGTGAAGGAATGGGCGAACAGAAAAGATCCCAAGGCCTACGGGCATCAAAGAAGCGGCAGGACTCCACCGTATTCAGCCTCAAAATTGCAAAAATGAAGGACTGCTTTGAAAAAAAAAAATCAGCAGAACGCCATGTTCTAGAATTATAGAGGAGGATTTCTACTTTGGAATTGAAGTCAGAATTTTCAGTGGGCCAGGACCTCAATCAAGCCTGACAGCCAAGACAGAGGGAAAGCCTGAGTGCTGCTGCTGCTGATAGTAGACCATGACATCATCCCTGTGGTGATGATTTTAGGTGCATGAAGAACGTAAGAGTTGTGCAGTTAGGAAGGCTTTCACTCAGATTCCGGAAGACCTGGGAGGCTGGGTAGTGTGCCATTGAGAGGACAGTATGAGAAGCAGTGAGTGTGAATCCAAGGATACAGGGGAACCCCAGAAATTGGGAGAAGCCAGGAATGTGAAGCATCAGATTAAAACTGCAAGGAAGGAGTACAGTAGACATAAGATAGAAGCCATGGGAGCTATAACTACCAGAAGTGCCTTAGGAGTGGAGCTGCTCAAGCCCTTGGGAGTTCATGTCCTGCCATAGATCTCCTCAGATGCTCCACATAGAACTATGGGACTTAATGTTTGCCCTGATGTATTTTGGACTTACTTGGTCCCATTCTTTTGTGTCCCTCTGATCATAACTTTTGAAGTGAAAGTGTTTATCTTGTGCTATTAAATATTGGAAGAGTTTAACTTTTATTTCATTTGTACAGGGAGAGATTCATAGACAAGAGCTTGCCTTACATCTCAGAGGAGACTTTGGACTTGGATTTTTTAGCAGTGTGAAACCGTTCAGATCTTGGTAACTCTTAGATATGGGCTAAATGTTTTGCGCATACAGGGATGTCCATGAGTCTTTAGGAGACAGGGGTATAAGATTATAGTTTGTGTTTGTATGTACCCCCAAAGCCTCATGCATAGGAGTAGGCTTTTGAGTCACAACTGAATTTAAAGTTTGTGATCCCGGCCGGGCGTGGTGGCTCATGCCTCTAATCCCAGCACTCGGGAGGCTGAGGCAGGAGGATCGGTGCGAGTTCGAGACCAGCCTGGGCTACAAAAGTGAGCTCAGGACCAGCCTCAACTGCATAGCGAGACCCTGTCTCAAAAAGACAAAAAATAAATAAATAAATAAATAAAGTTTGTGATCCCAATGCTGGGATTATGAGTGAGTGCTATGCTTGCAATTAGGGTGGGTGGCCCACCTCTAATGCAAGGGATAGAGGGAGGCATGCCCTCTCTTTTGCTCGCTTCCTTTTGCTAATTTTTCTGTCTTCTACTGCCATGAACTATTGCCCTACTTCCATGCACCATCTTGCCTTGGAGCCAGTGGATTAAGGACTGGAACCTATACAAACTGTGACCAAAATAAACCTTTTCTCTTTAACTTCTGAGTATTGGACATTTTGTTTCAACAATGAGAAAAGTGACATAGATGCTTATCGTTTCAGTACAGTGGGTTGAACCCAAAGCTTTGTCACTGAGGTACAGTCCACATCCCATTGACAGGGTCTATCCAGGTCACTATGTTGCTTAGATTGAGCATGAATTTGTGATCCTCTGTATTCAACCTCCCATGGTGCTGCAATTATAGGAGTATGTCACCATGCCTGGCCTTGTCTCCATCTTAATTAAGTTCAACAGAAAGTTTTATCTGGAGCTTTTAGAAACTCTCTTTTCCTGTCAAATTGAAATAAAATAAAGTCAGGTAATCCATAATAAACTGTGACCTCTATTGCTAATAAATATGTATTGAAGCTTATGACTCAGATCTGCAGCAACTAAAGCTGACATTGCAGCCCTCAGGATTGAACTCTCATCTAATTACAGGCTACATTTCCTAACTACCTTCTCCTCATGGTGGTTTCTTCCAAAAGCTATAGCTAAAAAGAAGCAAACTGGAAGTCTGGCTTATAAGAGAATAAGAGAGAAGCTAACCCAAGAATTTTTGTTTCTGTTTTGCAAACAATTACTTCTCTATTTAAAGACAAGAATTAGAGTTTGTCTTAGTTACATTTTACTCGTTGCTGGGACAAACACCCAACAATCAAAACGAAGGAAGGAAAGGTTTATTTAGGTCACAGTTTGTGGAGGTTGCAGTTTAGACTCCACTGGCTCCAAGGTAGCAGAAAACAGTGAAGAGCAGAGGAGGAGCAACAGCTGTGGCATCCATTAAGCCAAAATCTTCCAAATTCTGTGCTGACGCAGAGCTCCTCCAAAGTGGTGTGGTCGCAAAGATCAAGCTGCTCTGAAGAGGAGGACTTCTCCAAGGAAGCAGGGCAGGGTTGGGCCAGGCAGGAAGCAGTCAGGACAGGGTGGGCTGAGCTGATCGCACAAAGTGTTCCTCAACTCTTTTTATATACTTTTTATGCTGAGTCACTCTGGGGTGGCCCGTCTGCCCCTAGGATGGAACCAATCACATCCCAGGGCAGGCCCTCCGCATCCTGCAGGATGGGGCCCCCACAGCCTGGAACCAGCTAAGCTGTCTAGCCAAGCTTCCTCAAGTTGACACAATGTATCATCTACCACAGGGTTTAAGTGGAAAATCCAGAAAAACAAAAGAGATGTTTTCATCCCAACATTTTGAACTATCAATTTGTAAGATTTGTTTTGAAGTATTAATGCTTCTTATTTTGCCTTCCCCAGAAAACATATGCCTATATTTTTGGAGTATCCATAGTTACACAGAACATATCCATAGTTTGGCAGAGTATCATCTTCAAGGTCTGAAATCAGAAAGGTTTGGGGCTTCCTTGGCAATACTGCCTTTTGCGTTGAGTGACTCCCTTGTTCCAGGATTCCCCAAAGAATAAAGACAAGAACACTTTAGCTGGTAATATAAGTTTTCATTGCAGCCATTGAGTATTACAATTGTTTATTAAGTTAAGAAATAGGTCTTTCTGAAGCCCTTGACAAGATCGATCAATCAATCAATCAATCAAGGTTTATTGAGAGGCTCCTCTGTGCCAGAGGAGAATGTCACCTACCTGGTGTAGATGGCTAGTGTTAACACTGTCTGGCCCGCAATGGGAAGTGGGTAGGCATGGTCACCCCCATTCCCCATTTCATTCACGAAACTGTCAAAGGGATAATTTCTATTTTTTTAACTGTATGTAGTACAGTGCTACACAGTCTCATTACATGGATCGGACTCATTGTGATTGTTCTGTTTTCAGCCTCCCAAACACCGGCATTACAGGTGACACCATGCCCAGCCTCAATCCCAGGCTAAGCAAGCCCTGGGGGAGGAGCCAACACAGCAGGCCGGGAATTGAACCGAGTCCCTGCTTCTGCCTAAGGCTCTTTAGTCCACTGAGCTATCTGGCTGGCCCGATCATTTCTAATATATGATAAATATTAATATTTTCATAATGAGTTAATGTTTTAATTATTAAAGGCATCAAAATACTTTAGCAATTTGATATCCAGTATTTTTAATGTAAAGACACACACACACACACCACAGAAAGAGTTCTTCAGTAATTGGTAATTTTATGCCAGTTCTTTTCTCTCTTTGAATGTAAATTTCTACTTCCCACACAGAATTTTATTCTAATTTAATGTATTTTATGCATAAAACTACTTGACAGAAAGCCGTATTATGCTTTTCTGCATCAAAATATTATGCATAAATTGATATGTAGCTTTTTACTGCCTGTCAGGCTAAGGCTCTCGGCTTAGCTCTCTTCTGTTAGTTATCATTAGTTGTATTACCTTGTCTGTTGATCAAAAGAAAATTGAGAACACTTTGAAAAACATTTACTAACTAAAAAATAAAATTTTCTGGTAAACAAATTTTCTAATGAGATGAATAGGCTTTTATTTCAATTAGGTTATGTACTTTTGAGTGAGTATTATTTCAACATTCAGCATCAATTCCAATTCCGCCTGTTTTTATCTTTAAAATGTTAAGAATCAGAAACCATACTCAAGATTTGTTATAGCAAAGGCATTCAATTCTTGGAATTGCTTCTAAGTAACATGAAAAAAATCATAGTGATTTATCATAAAAATTATTGCTAATGATCTGGTTTTTGACAGCTCAGTCTGAATTGCCCTTTCAGATTTACTGAAAGCAAACTAAAACCTGCCTCTGCTGCCGACACAGTGATTTCTAAGTCATTAGTTATTCACTTTCCTAATGTCAATATTAAGACTTCAAAGCAGAGCTTTGTTCAGTGTCCCCATACCCTGGAGAAGTTTATCTTCGTAAGAATTATTCGAATGGAAGAAGATATGCTTTTCTTTCATCAGGCAAAGCACAAGACCCCACCATTGCAGCCACCCAGTATGGATTCTCACACCTGCCTGGATAAACCTACTCTCAAACACACATACCCAGACTTGAAGCCTTTGCTTAAAAACACAATATCCTCCTGGTACCAACCTGGCCTCACTCACTATCTGAAATGAAGAAAGCTGTTCCTTTTGCTCTCAGGCACCAGTGTGAGCCGAACCTAGGAATCGGCTCTGCCATGCCTCTAAGAAAGGCCTCTGCTGTGCCTACTACAGTCCTGTTGCTCCTCGCGCACGGGCCTCTCTGCATGTTCATGCCCATCACCACAGTTTTTAGTCAAAAAAGAATTTGAATACTATTACCTCTCTCAGTCTACCTTTTGCAGACAAGATATCAGCAATCCATAAAAAAAAAAAAAAAATACACTATTCCTTTAAAATGATATAGGGGAGAATATAACTCTCAATCTGTTAGATGTTGCATACTCTGAGTCTATGTTTGCTGAAGTTGAGGAAAGAATTCTGAGGAACAAAGGAGATTAACAGCAGGATAATTTATTGGAGAGTAGGAAGGAGAAATAGGCATAGTGCCTGAGAAACATGAAGGGTTGAGAAGGTTGTCAACAAGCCTTCTTCTCTGAGGAAGCTTTTGAGAGAAAAATCATGAGGTGGGTACACCGTGAGTCAAAATTATGATCAACCAGTAAGTTTACAAATATAGCTGCTTGGCTAATATTGATCTAGATATAGCAGGGCATATGGATGGCATGATTAATCTTGGCCAATTATCTATATTCTTTGTGTGTGTGTGTGTGTGTGTGTGTGTGTGTAGGGTCTCATTATGCAACCCCAACTCATAGTGATCCTCCTGATTTATGCCTCCCTAGTACTGGGATTACAGGCATGGACCACCATGCCCAGACTCCATTGCTGGCTCAGGGCACCTGAAGGTGGGGCTGGCGTGGCATGCAGTGCCAGGGATCAAACCCTGGCCCCTGTGCTTACCTAAGCAAGTGCTTAGTCTGCCGAGCTATACTACCAGCCCTATTAATAATCTATATTCTTAATCTTTAGTTGTAGTAGTTTTAATTTTAGGCATAGTAATCTTAGTCTATTAGTTGGTGGTAGAGGATAGCTCACCGTAATATGATAGTAGTTTATTTAGTGAGAAATTTTAGAAGGGTGGTACCAATAATCTCAAAGTTCTGATTATTCCATAGGGAAGTTTGAAAATCTGACCACTGTAACTTTAATCTTCTCGTGAGACTTCAGCCACAGTTCTGATGTGTTCTTATCTTCTGCATTGACCCCCCCCCCCCACCCAGCCTGGCCCTGAAAAGTGAGTATATTTCTATTTAACTTAGCTGTCTATAATAAAATACTATCATTATTTCATAGAGATTTGAGCCTAAAACCTAGGTCTTCTTTTTTTTTTTTTTATTTTGTCTTTTTGAGACAAGGTCTTGTTATGCAGTTCTGGCTGGCCTTGAGCTCACATTTGTAGCTCAGGCTGGTCTCGAACTCACACCGATCCTCCTGCCTCAGCCTCCCGAGTGCTGGGATTACAGGCGTGCGCCACCACGCCTGACAAACCTAGATCTTCTGCTTACATAGCTGTGTTCACTCCTCATGATAATGGTTTCTAAACTTCTGCAACCTCAGAGATTGAAGGGGCCCTGTGGAAGTTTTAATTTAATCAGTAGTAAGATAACATTCTTGGAGGTGAGTGACTAGTTTCTACAGAGATGATTCTTT
>PVJA010054287.1:0-11609 GCA_004027025.1 Myocastor coypus
GTCCTGATGATTCAGAGGATGGCATCTGGTATCTATGTATTTATTTGTTTATCTGGGGGGCCCAGAAGGATGGCTCAGTGGTCTAAAGTGCCTGCTTAGAAAAGCTAGGGCAGGGGCCTGGTGGGATGGCTCAGTGGCCTAAAGAGCCTGTTTGGGAAAGCTTGGGCGGCTTCAGGGACCGCGGTTCAATCCCCAACACCACATGCTGAGCCAGCCCTGCCCTCGGGGTGGGCTGAGCCAGCCATAAAAATGAGTGAATAAACAAACAAAGGTTCTGAAACAATAAATAAATAAATAAAATAAAAAATTAAAAAAAAAAAAAAAAAAAGAAAGAAAGAAAAGCTTGGGCAGCTGCAGGGACCTCGGTTTGATCCCCAGCACCACATGCTGTGCCAGCCCTGCCCTCAGGGCAGGCTGAGCCGGCCATAAAAATAAATAAACAAACAAACAAAAGTTCTGAAACAAGAAAAAAGATTAAATTAAAATTTAAAAAAATTAAAAATACTTATTTGGTATAGGGTCTCACTGTTTGGACTTGTAGTGATCCTCCTCTCAGCCTCCCAGCACTGGGATTACATGCATGCACCACCATGTCCAGTTTCAGTGGCCCACACAGTACATGGTTTAGGAGATCGAACCCAAGTCCTTGAGGACAAGGCAGGCACTTAGACTGCTGAACTATTTCTCCAGCCCCAGACGTGTGATTTAGAACAGCCAATCAGAGAAAATGAATGAAGGGGTGAGGATTAGGAAGACTACTTCTTTAAGCATGGCTACACTGGAGAAAAAGCTGGCATTGTCCTACAGCTGTTTTGTCTGCCAGGTGGGAAAGAATTGGCTCAACTAAGGGAGTCCAACAATGCAGAAGGTGCCCTGAGGACACCATCAAACACCCAAACCTAGGCAAAAATGAAACCTGGTCTTCGGTTACAGAAGGCACTAAGTTGACTTTTTGCTTTTCAAGCAAATGTGAGGTAAGCTTCCAGTTTCTGTAGAGTAGAAACACACAGAGAGCTTGCCCTCCATCCCGGAAGGTGCTCAGAGCAGCCTGAGCAGCCACGGCGTCTTCTGTTAGTGGTGCCCATCGTGAGACTGAACATGGATCATGTACTCCAAAAGAGTCCAGGAGAGCTGGCTGCTGTCTCTGGAACAGCTGTGCTTGCTTGGTGTAGGTCCTGTTTCTGCTTGTCAGCAACTTGGAAACCATGCCAAAAATCAGGCCAGAGGGCAGAGAGCTTAGAGAAAACAAGTTGCAGGGGTGTGTTAGAACGGCGAGCTTTTCCTGCCAAAGAAAGTATTACTTTACCTGAGGATGGGAAGATTATTATAAAGTTCAACCAACCTTTTCTTAGTATGAGATGGATCAGAGTTATGAGTGTGAAGGGGAGGAAAAGAATCCCAGACAAACCGAAAAGGATATGGGGGGAAGTTGGCTTGTAAGAGCACAAGGAATTTATTGCAAGATGGCGCAACAGAATCTGTGGGATACAGTAGCCTTTTGGAACCATTTCTTTTAGGCTGGATGTTGTACTAAACACTTCACATGTGGCATAGCTATACTTGGTGGGTCCTACTGTTACAACCATTTTATGATAGTTAAACTAGCACTGAGACAAGTTGGGAATTTGCTCCCAGGTTCTCCAGGTGGTGGGACCTGGATGTGACAGCACCTGAGCCTTGCACGTCCTTAACCACCCCACGTCCCTTCTTCTCTAGCAAAAGACCTCCATTAGATGCTAGCTTTGTCACTTGCTGGCTGAGTGAACTTGAACAAGCCAGCCTCAAGCGAAAAGTTCAGGGGTTACGTTAAATAACTTTTGTCCTCTCTCTTCCAACTTTAACATTTCAAACAAGGTTGAAATATTCAGGGCCCTCAACCGGAATCCGAATTCCTGGCCTGAGCTTTTTTTCCACTGGAGACCCTATAGATTGGTTTTCCCACGGCTCTCGGATCAAAGAGCTCCTTGGGGTTATGGATTCCTTTGAAATGGATTCAAAGGCAAAGGCACTGGAAAGCCATCTTGGCTGGGTGAATCAGCATCCATGAGCACAGGAGACAAGTTGCGACCCATCCGTTCACTGTCTGATAAGCCGTGAGGTCACAGCTCTGAACTTGAACCCACCTTCATTCTTCCTACCACTTCTGTGGGTTTTCTGATAAGCCTCCCTAAGTCAGCTGTGACTGTTTTTCTCTCCCTGTGAACAAAGTCCTCAGGGCGTGCACTCTGCCTGCAAACTCCCCAGCTGCTTCCAGCTCTCCCTCTGCCCACAGCCCTTTATTGCTGCATTCCGACAAATTAGCCATGTGACAGAAGATTATTTTTAACTTCAATAGAGCAGCTCCCTCTCTTTTAATATATCATGGTTGGCCCACATTCCCTTGGTGAAAAAGGGCACCAGCGGCTACTTCTGAGAACCTTTAATTACTCTAATTGTTTGCAAAACTTTCTTAGAAGCTTGAAACACAGTCCATTTTTTCCCTTTGTCACACTGGTCTTCTTCCCTGGTCATTTCAAGAAAGTTAAGGCTGAATCTGACCTGGGGACCCACCAGGTCTCCTTAAGTCCCCTCACCCCACTTCACCACCCACTCTGCAAGAAGACTTTTTTTAAAAATATTTTTATTGTATAAATTTAACAATGGTTATTGTAAGAAGACTTTTAAGTACAAATCCCACTCAGAGGGTAAAGGGAGGGCAGGTTCCCGAGTAACAGAGACCCACACGGAAGACCCTCACAGAACCCCAGCAGGTGGTGGCTGGGGGTGGGGTGCAGGTTCCGGAAGTACCCAGAGCTAAGCATACCCTAGCAGTCTGGACCATCCAAGAGGGTCCCAGGGCTTCGGATTCAGCCCTGAGGCTGAGCCTTTCTGCCTTTAGTCCATCACAGGGAAGAGAACACAGCATACTGGCCCCACTGCCTGGGCCAAGGGCCCCTCTCCAGTTCTCCTTAATAGTCTAAACCCCAGATACTCCTCTGAGGAGACCAAGTGAGTAGTGTGGCTATAAATGATTGGGATTATATCATTCTGCCCTCTAGAAAGTAGAGATAGAGTTGTCGTTGAGTCCCCCACCACTGAGAATGTGTTATTTCTTATGCCTTTTGCGGAGTAATTCACAAAAGTTATAATGTATATTGTTCCTGCCATTTTCTCTACCCTATGCTTTTTTTTGTCTTTTTTAAAAATTTTTTATTTTATTTATTTATTTATTGTCTTTTTGAGACAGGGTCTCGCTGTACAGTTCAGGCTGGCCTTGAGCTCAGCTTTGTAGCCCAGGCTGGTCTCGAACTCTCACCAATCCTCCTGCCTCAGCCTCCCAAGTGCTGGGATTACAGGTTTGAGACAGGGTCTCCCTGTGCAATTCAGGCTGGCCTTGAACTCACTTTTGTAGCTCAGGTTGGTCTTGAATCACATCAATCCTCCTGCCTCAGCCTCCCAAGTGCTGGAATTACAGGTGTGTGCCACCATACCCAGCTACCCTATGCATTTTGATAAATCATAAATTACATTAAAAAAAGATAGTTTGTGAGTAGTGAGAGACAGAGACCAAGAGACGGAGAATGGGCAATGGATGTGGTTGTATGTGGGTAAGAAAAAAAAGGCAAGTGGTGCCAGAGGCTTAGGGTGAAAGAGCCAGCTCCAGGGACTTCAACAGATCAGGCTCAGCCACCAAAGTCCCATCAAGGAGACCAGCAGTCACAAAAGGTAGGGAAGGACCTTATTTGGTCAGCTTGACCATGTTGGCAGGACAGAAAAAGGGTTGAAGATCTATCTTCCAAAAGCTAACAGGAACCTTGGGCTTCATAGGAAAGGGAAGCCATTATGATTTGTGTCTAGTTGTCCCCCTGCCCCAAGCCTCATGCAGTCACAGGGCAGGGACTTCTAGAGTTTGAGACTAATTCATGATCTACTAGGATTATGTGTTTTAGTACTTCTGGGATTCTGGGTCTTAGTGATGCAGGAGAAAAAACTGATCTGGGGTGGATGACCTCCAATAGGGAACCTCCAAATGATATACGGAAAACCGATCACCAACCTGAAAAGTACCAGGGACCAGTTCGTGTTCTCTAAAACCAAAGAATGAATTTTAGGAACAAACAGAGGTAATGAGCAGAACATATTTATTAGAGGAAAGAAAGCTCCTGTTCAAGAGAGGGACAGGAGGGGGGTCCCAAATGGGTGTCCTCAGGAAGCTGTCTCTTCCAGGGACTTTTATAGAGAAGATGTGGGAACTCACTTAGGTGGGTATGAGGTGGGACAAAGACTATGGTCAACCAATGAGATAACAAGCGCCATTGCTCAGCTAAAATTGATTAACATCAGGATCCAATAGGAAAGCAAGTCACTTAGCAATTGGGCAAGAATACAGAGTAAGGTCTCTTCCTGTTGGGCTTGACTCTTTCCAGGCTCTTTCAAGGTGACTGATATCTACTCAGAACATCAATCCCTGATCCCTACCCTTAAGGAAGTATGTAGTTGTTTTTGTTTACTTTATCTTGAGATCTGGCCCACAGAGGAGAAGTGCCTGTTTCTAGTTGCAAAGTCACCTTGTCTTCCATGTCGTCCTTGAGAGCCTGGGCCTGTCTGACTGCCTGTAATATTTCTAACTTTTTTTTTTTGCTTTTTGAGACAGAGTCTCACTGTGCAGTTCAGGCTGGCCTTGAGCTCACTTTTGTAGCCCAGGCTGGTCTCGAACTCACACCAGTCCTCCTGCCTCAGCCTCCCGAGTGCTAGGATTACAGGCGTGCGCCACCATGCCCGGCTTGAGACAGGGTCTTGCTATGCAGTTCAAGCTGGCCTTGAGCTCACTTTTGTAGCCCAAGCTGGTCTCGAACTCACAACGATCCTCCTGCCTCAGCCTCCCAAGTGCTAGGATTACAACACCACGCCTGGCAATATTTCTAACTAATGCAGCTGCCTACAACATTAGTACTACTTGGATTATAGATGTGGTCTGAGGCAGATATCCTGAAGCAGAGAGCCTGAATGTAATATAAGAGAGATAGAGAAACAGACTCTCTCTGTTTCCTTGGTTGGTCTGTTGCCTCTGTCACCATTTTGTTGCTGTTACGCCGCCATGAGCTGGATGCTCTCTGCCCTGTGCTGCTCTGCCTTGGAGCCAGTCAAATATGGACTGAACCTCCAGTAACTGTGAGTTAAATAAACCTTTCCTTCCTTCATCTTGGGTGTCAGGTACTTGTCCCAGCAATGAGAGAAGAGTAACTAAGATAGGAAAAAAGGCAAGAATTGGGGTTTATCTAACTCGCAGGTAATGCTGGTCTGGAAAACAGAATGCTTGGGACTAGTTCTGTGAGGTGAGGTTGCAAAGTTCTAGGACAGCCTTCATGGCCAGAGAGGCAGTTTGGCTTCCACCATGCGATGGCAGCTCCTGCTTAAGGGGACAGCCTTAGTTCCCAGTGTTGTAGGCAGCAGAATTAGATAGAATTAGATAGAAATATTATAGGCAATCAGACAGGCCCAGGCCCTCAAGGACGACATGGAAGACAAGGTGACTTTGCAACTAGACTAGAGAGAGACACTCCTCCGCCATGGGCCAGATCTCAAGACAAAAGTAAACCAAAACAGCTACATACTTCCTTAAGGGTGGACAACAGGGATTAATATTCTAAGTAGGTATCAGTCACCTTGAAAGAGCCTGAAAAGAGTCACCAGACCAAGCCCAACAGGAAGAGACCTTACTCTGTAATTCTTGCCCTCTTGCTATGTGACTTGCTTTCCCATTGGATCCTGATTTTAATCTCTTTTACCTGAGCAATGGTGCTTATTATCTCATTAGTTGACTACGGTTTTGCCCCACCTCATACTCACCTAAATCAGTTTCCATGTCTTCTCCACAATCTTAGATCTGCCTCACCATATGATTTTCCTCTGTAAAAGTCCCTGGAAGAGATAGCTTCCTGGGGACACCCACTTGGGACCCTCTTGCTGTCCCTCTCTTGGACAGGAGCTTCTTTCCCCTAATAAATATGTTCTGCTCATTACCTCTGTTCCTAAAATTCATTTGGTTTTAGAGAACACGAACTGGTCCCAGGTACTTTTCAGGTTGGGGATCAGTTTTCCTTATATCATTTGGAGGTTCCCTATGGAAGGTCATCCATCCCAGATCAGTTTTATCTCCCTGCATCACCAGCATGGGGTCATTACTCCCACTTGGGGGGGCAACCTTATCATGGGTGGTCTAGGAAGCTCTGCCCTTTCCAGAATCTGAAGTAACTGCACATTTAGAATAATTGACTGAAGACCTCTAAGCATCCTTTTATAAAGGTCTAGAACTGGATGTTGTGGTAATCAGATGTCCCTGAAAATCCTGAAAACTGCTTTACTGTTATTTTATTGTCCTCGGTGGTAAAAGGGGAAGGGATAGGCTATGTCTTAGTTACTTTTCTCTCATCGCTGAGATGAAATACCTAACCTTTGAGATTAAAGGAGGAAAGGTTTATCTAGCTCAGGGTTTATAGGGGTTTCAACCCATATTCAGGTGACATCCAAGTACAGTGGCATGGCAGAGGGGCATCACGGAGAAGAAAAAATTCATGGCAGGCAGAAGATGACAAAGCAAAAGCAAGTAAGGGACAAGACAAACCTCTTTCTGTCCCTTATGTTGTATCTAGGTTCCCGGGATTAAGGGAGGTGCCAAATCACCCACCGTTAATCCTAGCATTGCACCATGACTCAGTCGTCACAGATCCTAGATTCAGCCATCTCTGAATGGTTGAATGAGACTTGGTGGAAAATCTAGACACAAGCCATCACCTAGTGGATAATCGCAGAGCTAATACACCTTGTATTACTAGAAACTCTTAAGTGATTAGCATGTCTACCCTGCAGAGCTGAGCAGGGATCTGACTCAAAGTTTTAAGATAATAATTTAAGAAATAGATTTTTTAAAATGGTGGCAGAGAAGCCAATTTTTATATCTTGCTTCTAGTTCCCTATTGGGCCCAGCCATTAGGTCCCTGTTATACAATATGCAAAAGCTGTCAGGTGCAGGGGGCCGTGGAGATAGCTCAGGGGACTAAGCTCCTGCATAGACAAGCTCAAGGACCCAGGTTCAACCCCAGGTACTGCATATTGTGTTGGCCCCACCCTGAGCACACCAAGCTGGCCACCAAGACCAGGCATGGTGGGCATGCCTGTAATCCCAGCAGTGGGGAGGCTGAAACAGCAGGATCATGAGGAGTCTGAGCTACATAGTGAGGCTCTGTACCAAATACATAAAATTAAAGAAAAAAAAAAAGGCTGTCAGGTGCAAAAATCATAGTGTGTTTGGGGAACTGAAAAAGGCCAGTAAGTGGAGTCTGGTGGTGAATTTCTATAATCCCACTACTTAGGAGGCTGAGACCGGAGGATTGACATAAGTTTGAGGCCAGCCTGGGCTACAAAGTAAGATTAAGGTCAGTCTGAACTGCATAGTGAAACCCTGTCTCAAAAAGAGAAAGAAAGAAAGAAAGAAAGAAAGAAAGAAAGAAAGAAAGAAAGAAAGAAAGAAAGAAAAAAGGCTTGTATAACTGCCATTTATGGGCAGCAACATGACCCCATAGCCCAGTTTTTGGCAAGTTTAAAATTGGGATGTATTTTATGTATAATGTCTAGCTGGGTATGGTGGTGCTTGTCTATTTCCCAGCATCAGGCAAGTTAGAGTTCCTCAGACTGGCTAATGCCAAGCGTCATAGGCCATAGTAATGTTATTTAGACGTGGCAAAGTGCTTTTGATTAAAAAGAAGTTGGCAAAATCTGCTATACTGCACTGACAAGAATAAGCTACAGATAAATATACATGTCATATATATATATATATATATATATATATATATATATATATATATATATACACAGTTTTGTTTTGTTTTGTTTTGTTTTGTTTTGACTTGGTTTGGTTTTTTGAGATAGTCTCATGGTGTCATTCAGGCTGGCCTTGAACTTGTAATACTCCTGCCTCAGTCTCCTGAATGCTGAGGTCACAGATGGTGAGCCACCTTGCCCACTTGTGCCATGATATTTGTATAAGGACATAAATATATTATTTATTGGAGCAAAGAAATAGAGACAAACTAATATCCATGATAAGGATCTAATTATCTGAATCACAATGACTCCAGAGTCCATAGTCATGAAATAAATAAGAAGGTTCCTTATATTTAGGAATTAGATGATTATATGGACTCTACTACTTGGTCAACAAATATTTATTAAGCCAGGCGTAGTGGCACATGCCTATAATCCCAGCACTTGGGAAGCAAAGGCAGGAGGATCAATGCAAGTTCGAGACCAGCCTGGGCTACAAAAGTGAGCTCAAGGCCAGCCTGAACTGCATAGGGAGACCCTGTCTCAAAAAGACAAAAAAACAAGGGGCCAGGGAGATAGCTCTGTGGCACAAGTGCCTGCCTGGAAAATTCAAGGTCATGAGTTCAAACCCCGGTCCCACCAAAAAAAAAAAAAAAAAAAAAAATTTTTTTTTTTTTTTTTTTTTTTTTTTGTTGCAGGACCAGGGTTCAAATTCACAACCTTGCACTTGCCAGGCAGGCACTTGTGCCACGGAGCTATCTCTCCAGCCCCTAAAACCACAAATATTTATTAAGCAATTACTATGGTACATGATAGGCACCATTCTACTGCTGAGTATACAATTTATTTATTTATTTATTTATTTATTTATTTTCCAAAGTTTTGCTATGTGGTTCAGATTGGCCTTTAACATACTATGGAACCTAGGATGGTATCGAACTCATGGTGATATCTCCTGCCTCATCCTCCTGAGAGCTGGAACTATGGGTATGTGCCACCATACCCAGTTGAGGGTACAGTACTATTCAAAACAAAATCATCTTTACAGGGCCTCCATTATAGTGGCAGGGGTGGGAGAAGATAGAGCAAATGAAAAATATATTTATGTAGTATATTCTTTTTTTTTTTTTTTTTTTTTTTTTTGCTTTTAGAGACAGGGTCTTGCTATGCAGTTCAGGCTGGCCTTGAGCTCACTTTTGTAGCCCAGGCAGGTCTCGAACTCACAGTGATCCTCCTGCCTCAGCCTCCCAAGTGCTGGGATTACAGGCATGTGCCACAACGCCCGGCTATTATTTATGTAGTATATTATCATTAATATAAAATAAAAAAGAAAGAGGGAAGAAAACATAAATGTCATTTTAAATATACATAAAATGTTATCTTGGAAAATATGTCCTAGAACCTGATAATACTAGGAAAGGAAACTGGAAAACTGGGCCACAAAAAATGGAGAAACAAATTTCACTACATGATCTTGAAATCTTCTGAATTTGAAAATTATGTGAGTGCATGACCTAATCCAGAAATAGTGGACACGTTTACAAATTTTTTTTAAACTGGAAGAGCTTGGCAGTACTTCCAAGCACCTGTGCCCTAGCAATCCGGGTTAAGGCCCACTGTTTCTGAATCAGGGAAGGAGGAAAGGGCTGGTCCCTAACTGTCACTCACCACAGTCCTGAGCCAAAGCCACAGTGTCTCTCTAGCAAGATCAAAGGGGCACCAAGAGGACAAAAGGAAATCCAACCAGTCCAGAGTCACATGTGTATCGTGGGTATCTGTAAAAGGCTTAGACAGCTCCTTCCTAAATTTGAATTCATGTCAAGAGAGAATCATTTCGGGAAGTGTGAGTTCCTCTCTTCAAACTGCTCAGGACAAGTCTGTTCTGGTATGAAGTGCACAAAGCCAAGCTCATTTGGCACGAACATCTGTGTAGGGGGAAGTCGAGTGACAGGGACCATAATACAAGGCCCATTGAACGCTGAACTTGGACACCTCTTCCATTCTCCCCACAGCTTCTCCTGAGTTACCCATTTGTTTGGTTATATGGTAAGGAAGTTCGATGAAACCATTATAATTGATTACTTGGGCTTATTCTTGTGACATGAAAGCAGCATATGGAAGAGCAGCCTGAGAGAACTCTTTTCCTCTTTGTGTCTATTTGTGTTCCAGAAGGTTTCCAGATTTGTAGGATACTGGATCTGTGGGAACTGTCTCTCAAAATGAGGAGAAAAAAAGCACCCTTTTTAGTATTTTTGCCTAATTGAATATTAATAGTAGTGATAGTAAAAGTTGTAATATATGGGGCACCTACTTTGTGCCAGACAAGGCCGATGTTTTATAAACTTATCACTACAATCTGTCAGAGTGCAAAGCGTATTTGCATTTTACAGATGAGGAATTTAAGTCTCAGAAAAGTTAAGTACCGCGACCGAAAGGTTAAGTACCATGACCAAGGACAACCAGGTAGGAGCTCCAGCTCAGAGCTTTCCAGCTCTGAAATCTGCTGCAGTCCACCTGCCGGTTCTTGGCCCTGGTGTGAGCCTGTGCTGCCACATGTAGCTTAGCTTTAGCTCTGCTTCTGGATCCCTTGAGCTGGCAAAAGAATTTCTGCAGGTTGCCAGAGTCAAAAGCTGTAAACGGAGAATCGCCTCATCTCCTGCCTTTTTCCCCTCTGTTAACCTCAGTCGCAGTTCCTGGCCACCTCCTTCAGCACACTGGCTCACAGTTCGCGGTTCACAGGCCAGCTGGGGTGCAGGTGGTTGCTATGGACTGGAAGATGTCAAGTGCTTTGATCACACAGAGCTGCGATGAGCCTGAAGGAGCTAAGCACAAACAGAACTATGGAGGAGCTCATTACAGCTTGCAAAAACCCACTGGGCCCATCACCTCTCAGATCTTGGTTGAATGATGTCACTGTCATAGCTTGCAATTGAGGGTGAGTGTTTGTTTGAGGCAGTCTCACTATGTTGTTCAGCCTGGCTCTGAGCTCACTAGATAACCCAGGTTGGCCTTGAACTCGCTGTGATCCTTCCCATCTCAGCCAGGCAGGAGCTCCAGCTCAGAGCTTTCCAGCTCTGAAATCTGCTGCAGTCCACCTGCCTGTTCTGAGATCACGACGGTGTGCCACCACACTAGTTTACTAATGTTGTCCTCTCCTACCATCACATGAGAGCTGTTGAACACTTACCAATGTGATACTGCACTCAGAACTATGAACGAGCAATTATCATGTATGAGACTGTTGATTCCTGCAGAACCATTTAAAGAATGCAAAGGCTAGGCATGATGGTATGTGGTATACCTACAATTCCAGCTCTCTGGCAGGCTGAGGCAGGAGGATCACAGGTTCAAACCCAGCCTGAGTAATTTAATATATTTTTTAAATTTTATTTCTTTTTGTTTAAATTTAACAATGGTTATATTACATATTTTCATCATCAGATCAGTTTAGATTAATAGATATAGGTCTATAAGATTGATAAAACAATTTAACATTAATACATTCAATCAACATTACTTTTCTTTTTCTTTTCCCCTTTCTTTTTTTTTTTGTCTTTTTGAGACAGGGTCTCGCTATGCAGTTGAGGCTGGTCCTGCACTCACTTTTGTAGCCCAGGCTGGTCTCGAACTCGCACCAATCCTCCTGCCTCAGCCTCCCAAGTTCTGGGATTACAGGCGTGAGCCACCACGCCCGGCTCCCCTTTCTTTTTTTAAAAGTTGACATATTGCGTATTGTCCTCACAATAGTTCTACAGAGTACAGTGTGTGGGCATGACCCACCTCCCTATTGATGTTGCTAAGAA
>PVJA010054288.1:0-11637 GCA_004027025.1 Myocastor coypus
GACTCTGAGCATAGTCATGGGAGTGTTCGTGCTGTGCTGGCTGCCCTTCTTCGTCGTGACAATCGTGGACCCTTTCATTGATTTTTCAACCCCTGAAGATTTGTACAATATCTTCCTCTGGCTGGGGTATTTCAATTCTACTTTCAATCCCATCATTTATGGCCTGTTTTATCCTTGGTTTCGCAAGGCACTGAGGATGATTGTCACTGGAGAGATTTTCAGGCCTGAATCTTCTACTCTAAGTTTATTTGCTGCTCATTAGTAAACAATTTGTCCTACTTATAAAGCTTTATTCTATTGGGAGTCTTTGGTCTTCTCTCTTCATCACAGAGCCAAGGGTGACTAAATGAGGAGGCTCTTTCTGACAGTACGGTAGACATCTAGGAATGAGCAAGGATGGCCTTCCTGCTATAGCACCCCTTCCCAAGTCATACACAGCTTGGCTTCTTTAAAGGCTGATCCACACAGAAAGCAAACTGGTCAAGCAATGGCCGTGACTTGACCCGAAGGCTGACACTGACAACGGTTCTACAAAGCACTGTACATGGTTCCAAAGTTAATCCTGAGTGGATTTGACCTTGGAAGATATAAAAGATGAATGTTTTGTTATACAGGTCTTGCTTTAACTTGCCTTTGATCACCCAGTGGAAAAGCTTAATTACGAGGCATGAAATGCAGAGCTAGATTGGTGTGATGAGCTGTAGGAGGCTTGGATCAATAGCTTCCAACAATGCCAGCTGCACTGTAATTGTGGAACATTGGACTGTGTATGCATCTGCTTCCTCTTAGTTCAAAGAGAAGAATTTTTTTTCTTTCCTTACCAATATCAATTGGAAGGTGTGTCATGCCCACACCCTGTGCTCTGTATTACTGTTGTGAGGACAATATGCAGGGTGTCAATTGTTTAAAAAATTAATGTTTATTGAAAATATTAATGTTTAATTGATCAATCTTATATATCCATATCTATTAATGTAAACTGATCCTATGATGAAAATATGTAATATAACCATTGTTAAATTTTTCTGGTTTTCAAATTCTGTACTATATGTACTCTGACTTGCTGTTTTTTCTATCTTTGTTTCTGCTATTTTTAGTCTTTTAAATCAAAATATTAATTAAAAAAAGAGCTGATCCAATGAAAAGAAACTGTGTGCAGGTTTGCTGATTTTTGAATTTTCAAAATTAGAGTTTTGGTATCGTGCCCCATTGATGTAAATGAATCAAGATTTTTCTCATGTTATATTTTCCACATCACAGGGTTTTGCAGTCATTGCTGGCCATGTGGTATACCAGGATTTACCCAAACTCAGAAGGGAGAGGGAATGAAACTGAAACAATGTTATAGGGAACATGAGCCGGAATTATAGGTCACTCAAAGGACAAGAGGGAGAAAAGAATGCAAAAATTTATAGTTACTTTGAATTTTGTTTATTCTGATTTAACCCCTTTTAAGAAAATTAGCAATATGAGTTTTTTAGTATTTGTTAAATTTGTACTGCCTCTATGTCTAATGAACAAAGAGCTTGGGAAAGTATTTTTTTCTCCCAATATATAATCTTGATGGCAGTTTAATTGTATCCTTTATGTATATTGTTTTCATGTTTTAGGTAAGCATGTGTGTGTGTGTGTGTGCGTGTGTGTATGTGTGTGTGTATGTGTGTGCACACAAAAATCTTTGTTAGCCCAGCCATCATTTCCTAGCTGAAGACCTTTTCCCTATCAGAGACTTAAGATGGTATCTCCTGCCTCAATCAATATCATCTTCCACATCCTATTTGTCTTTCCTTTCTCTCCCTATTTCATAAATTTATATTTACCAAATTTTGCTTCATAATTTTATTTGACTCATTATAATTCTTGTCTCAATGGTGGAACACATCAGTAAACTCTCTTTAATCTTCACAGATGAAACCAGAGGACTATGAGATCAACTTTTCTTGTGTTTGCATACACAAGTTCTACATGAGCTTTACATGACCTTGTTGCTGTTTTGAATCTACCTTTGCTCCAGGCACATTCTATTGGGAAACTCCTCATTCCTCCGAAACACCTTTAGGAAGGCATCTCTACTTAGCTGGGATCTCACACTGTTTCTTGAGCAACACGGTCTGCTGAACATTTTAGCTTCCAGAATGCGTATTGGAAATTGGGTAACTGGACTACAGTGTATTTATATACTGAGAAGTTTTGGCAAATTACTATGATTATCTCTATTATACAGATAATTCATTATTCTCCTTTCTGATCCGCAATACCCAAACCACAAAAGGCAAAAAGGAGAGGCTTAATTTTAAAGCTGCTTCCCTCATGGTGTCCAAGTGCAGAATAGGGAACAGTGCAGGGCAGAAATGGCGAGAGCCCAGAAAAGAACCCAAGGCCTTATGGTATGTTGATCCCAGACACACCTCAAGGTGCACTAAGAGTTGCAAGCTCGGAGCTCCAAGCCAGGAAAGTTGGAATTCCAGTGCAACCACCATATTCTACTATTTGTGAGCTTGACAATCAAACACATATTCTTAGACCACTTCCTCTTCAAAAAAGACAGCAGCAGTACTAGTTCACATGATAGAACATTCCAGGGTAAAACCAGAAATACAATAACGTCTTACCCAAAGTCTCAACAGCTACAGCAGTTTTTAAAAGTCTAAATCCATATCTCTTCTGAGTACCAAGGCAACTTAGCCCTATGTCTCTTTAATTTACAAAGCAAAATTCACATAATCTAAAGATACAATTTCAAAGGATAAACTCTCCCATTCTCAGTGGGAAAAAACAAGGACATAGGAACAAAAAGCACCCCAAAGTGTGCAAGCCCAGTCCTCCCCCATCACACTCATGCGCCTTCCCTTTCCTGGTCCACAATCCATGTACTATCATGACTTAAGATTATCATAATAAATGCAAACTATCACTATAATTAATTTTATTAAGCTTAGATGATACTTAAACACATGTTTACTTTCTCAAATTCATTAGACTTTTTCTTCACTATAGATGATTGATTATTAAGTAATTGTTTAATATCACATGAAATTTTTCATAGCCTTATAAAGATATATTTTCTGCAATACCCATAGTATCATAAAGTCTTAGGAGGCTGGGCTAATGTGGGAGGTTGTGTCCATAGCTAACAGTTCTAAAATGTCTCCTACAATTGGCTGGTAATCTCAGTCACTGCACTGTGCCTTTCTTTCTTTTTTTTTTTTTCTGAGGAAACAGGGTTTGAACTAAGGACCTTGTACTTTCCAGGCAGGCACTTATGCCACAAAGCTATCTCTCCAGCCCCCAGTGCACTGTATCTAAGCACACATAAGATTCACACAATTTGTTGGTGTAAAAATGAGATTTTTTTTTTTGCTCCTTTCTTTAAATTGTACATATTTATCACTAAGAAAAAAATCAATAGCTATAAAAATGTGACTATATGATTAAATTCAATGACTATAAAATATCATTTTTTTTCTACTGAAGCTAAAAGTTCAGGATTTCAGGCTGAGCTCTATCTCCATCCTAATTTATTTTTTTAAATTTATTATTTTTTTTATTAATTTGCATTGAAACCCACGTCCTTTTCTCATGATGACTGGTATTTCACATCAGTGTAGAAACAAACAGGAATCTACAATGCAGTGTCTTAAGGCTACTGTAAAGGGAGAAAGACATTGCAAAAGCACAAAGATAGGACACACACCACACACACACACACACACACACACACACACACACATGTCCCTGGCAATTGAGAGCTAATGATGTCTACACACAGTGTAGAGGGCATGAGCACAAGCAGTGAGGTGAGGTAAAGGATCAGGAAGTTCCTCCCTTTGAGGCCTTCACCAAGACACTGGGATAAAGCAGGAATTCCCTAAGGAGCATTCCCAAAGCAGTAGGAAAGAAAGGCATAAACCCATGTCTGATGTAGGACATAAAGGTGGATAGCACACCAAATAAGGGAGATTGAAGAAATTATTTTATAATTGTTGTTGACCTACTATGCATGTGGTGAGCAGTACTATGTATTACACATAATATTTTAAACATTTTCAGTCTCCTTACTTATGACCTCTAAATGAGAAGTCTGGATTCAAAGAGGAGTGAGGCTGTATTCCCAATGTCACATACCTTCCTTCTAGGAGAAATACTCAAAACCAAGTTTTTAAGTCAGTTGCTACTGGAGAATGAGATGTAATGGCACAGATGTAGAGTGTATAAGCATTTCCTTGGCCAGCTTACAATGGTCACCCACAGAGCTGGGTGTGGAAGTGTGCAGAGAGTGCTCATATTTGATTGGCCTGAGGGTGCAGTGAGCCTCGCTACGTGTCCTGAGACATCTATAGCAAGTCAAAGATGGTCTGTCATGGCAGAGAAGAGTGCACACCTGAGAGCTGCAAGTTCTGAGCCAGTGCTGCGAGCCACGATATGACATTCAAGGTGAATGCAAAGCCTGGAGAGCCTCAGAAGAACAGAGCAGACCTTTCTTTATTTCTTTATTTTCCCTTTATGGTACGGAGGTGACAAGCTGGTCTAAGGTGGGACATACACATCCAAGGGTGAGAAACTGCTGAGCCAAGTTAGTTGAGCTTCTATTACTCTAGCTGACTCAATCAAACATCACAATTATCTATTGTTCTAACAAACACCAAATCTATCTGTTAGAGGAATGATAACCTGTTCATCAAAGGGTTTTGGGAACATTTACAAGCTGAAGTTTGATGCTAAATTCATTTTTCTTGCCATCAATTAAACTTAAACCCATGAATAAGAGATATAAGCCTCTGCGAAGATTCTTTTTGTAAAGAAACTCTTCATTGATGCAACGTCAAAATAGGTAAAACTCTTGAAGCCATGGGTGTAGGCAAAGGCTATGTGAACAAAGCTCAAGTTGCACAAGAACTAAGCCCAAGAATCAACCGCTGGGCTCACATCGAGTTAAGAAGCTGCTGCACAGCAATGGAAATCACTGCCAGAGGGACGAGACAACATGCACTATGGGAAAGTGAATTTGTCAGCTGCTCCTCAGGAAAGAACTGATATCTAAAATATTATACAATCTTGGAAAATTTAAATAACCCCAAATAAAGACTCAACTCAAAAGTGGGCATCTGCACCAACAGACACTTCTCAGATGAAGAAATACAACCAATAAATACATGAAAAAATGTTCCACGTTGTTGGTCCTTCAAGAAATGCAAATTAAAACAACACTAAATTTGTAACACCAGAAACAATGGCTATGATCAACCAATAACAAATGCTTGCGAAACTGAGGGGAAGAAGGAGCCCTTCTGCATCATTTGTGGGACAACAAACGGAAGCAGTACGCGACTTAACTATGTTCTCATATTTTTCTGATTTCTGTTAAGCAAATGATGTACAATAAATATCATCATACATACCTCTTCATGGTATGTTCCAGTCTGCACTTTAAGGATTTCCTTAACTAAATTAATTTAAAAAGTTTGCTATATTTCTGTGACCCTATCTCTGTTCTTTCTGTGAATGATTATGTTACGATCATTTTGGTGTCTCCTGAGTTCACATAGAGCAATAAAATGATGGCAAAACAGGATTAAAACTTCTTCTAGAAACTTGCATAGCTCTAAACTAACAATTTTGCTGAAGGTAGCAATAAATCTTTCCAAAAGTTATGCCATAAACTAGGAGGCAGCCATCTGCAAGAAGCTTGGAAGGACAAGTTTGTTCCTTCTTCATAAAAACTCTACAAAAAAGGAGAACTCAGCCTCCAGCAGGCATCTTTATTTAACATAATGCTTAAATGTATGAAGAGAATCCTCAGAGAATTCAATAACATTCTTTTTTTTTAAATAGACTTTTATTTTTATTTTTTGGTGTTGATCCAGGGCCTCTAAGGTTCATGCTTTGCCTCTGAGTTACTCCCACATGCGAAGAGTCAGTTTAAATTGGACAGTTTTAGTTTGATTTTCTTTGTCCCAAATACTTAAGTCTGGATGCCTTCCAAGCATCGTGCACTCTAACACAACCATTTTGTTAGTCTTGCTGATGTTGCATTTAGCAGTGTAAGGGACGTGAAGCTGATTGGATGGAGCTATGGCAGACACACAGCGAATACTCTCCCCAGTGGTCAGGAAATTAGTCGCATAGCAATGGGTGCGTTCATTTTTCATCTCCTTGTCTCCAAATAAAGATATTTGCTTTTTATTTCTGCAGACCTTTAGTTGAAGAGTTATCATCTTAAGGAGTTGTGTTTGAAGGACCAGCATGACCTGTAGCAAAGGAAAGGACTCGAGGGAGGGGACTTCTCAATAGGGATTAAAGACCAAGGAGTTTCTAAGCAGTATCCCTACTTGCTAACAGAGTGAATGAACAGTTATGGCTTTGAACTGTTCTCTCCCGCCTCGTGCCCTCTGTCCCTCTTTCTGTTCCCTCCTCCTGTTTCTCCCTCTTCTCCACCTTGGACCCATGTGAGGCTGCTGCATTTTGACCCCCTCAGGACACAGCAGTGAAATCCCAAAACCCAGTCACCTCACCGGGGCCAGTTCCCTGGTGACTTCCTGTGATGTCTTTGTTGGCAGTGCCCTGCAGAGTGGGAAGAGACACACCTGCCAGAGCAGGGCAAGGGAGGCAGGGCCCAAGAGGCCTGTTTTGTGCTTAAATCTGCTGGCAGCCCAGGCTGCCGGGACCTGGATGCAGGACCGTGGACACCAAGGCTTCTGGGCAGTGGACACGCAGTGGGGTCCGACAGAGCCAGCACCAGGCCCCCTGCCTGGTGAGCAGCCTGCGTTCGTGCTCCTAAGTGGAGGAAAATGTAGGAGAGAGGTAAAAAAAAAAAAAAAAAAATCAGAATTTTCTTTGCTTTTGTATGTTGAATGAAATCGGATTTAAATTGTCAACCTATAAGAATCAATCTGAGACAAAAATATGCATGGTATTAATTATTGTAACCATCTAACTAACTTGCTTTGAAACCGTTTCATTGCTCTTATCTTTTTTTCTGATTAAAATGAATAAAATATATAAAAACTAAAACAGAAAAGAATCAGTCCAGATCCATTTTAGAAACTCTTCAGTAATCTAAACTAGCAATGACAGAAATAACTTCTTCAGATCTGTTTTCCATTTATTTTACAGGAGATCTTCCTTATGTCAGGAGCAACTGAATTCATGAGATATATTAAAGTAATGTAGAACTCACTATTTTTGCAGAATAGTCCCTGAAGTAAAGTGCCTAAGTACAGTAAGCTGTAAAAACAGGAAAATTTTGCCCTATTAAATAAATATGACATATTTTAATTTTTCAGTTATTTATAATAGACTGTTGTGTTGTGGAGTATTTTCCATTTTTATTTGAATAGGCATATATTTTAGTCATTTGTTACTTGTGAAAAAATTATTACCTTGTTCTTTTAAAACTTATTTTGAAATTTTGAGAAACTCCTACAGTTCTAAAATCATTCTTTTGTAGCTGTAGCGTCTGCTTCATTAGTCTGTGATCTTTCCCCTTAATGGACTAAATTTGAGCTAAAAGATACTATACACTTCTTGCTGTTTTCCAAAATTGTTAGCACACATTGTTTTATGTCTTTTGGAAGAAATAACTTATAATTTTCTGAGTTGTAGGTGATTACATGTAGCACTATAATTAGCTGAGTCTTGTTGCTGATGCCTGTGGAAAAATGTCACTGGTTTCCTACATGTGTAAATATCGTATAGTTTCCCTAGTGTAAGAACTCAAAAGAAGAAGTAAAAATGGAAAGGCATAACACAGCTGAATGGAAACCAGGGACTTATGCATTAGACAGCAAAGTGACTACAAACAGAAGAGATAGGAAACATGACAGGAGCAAAAACAGGATGTATTAAATAATGATCCTAAGAACCACCAAAATATTTTTCACACTGAGGATAGCAATGGGAACACTAAAATTATGCTTGGAAGGCCTGTCATTCTGGTCTTTTAGATGTGTGCTGCTTCTAATGTAATTTCAGTTACTGCTATGCTCTCTCTCAAGTAAATGGTTGATTTACAAGAAAACAAAAAAAGGTATTAAATGAGGATAAGAGACTAGGAAAAATGCCCTAGGTTTGACCGGTTACAATTTTATATATACTTAGATTTCTAAATGTCTGTGTAAAAATGTGTAACTGCTTTTATCACATTGTATAGGGATTTATTAGAATATCAATGATTGATGGAAAATACTGATTCCAAGTTAAGTATAAGATGTTTGATATTCAAAAAGACAGTTATGTTAAACTCAAGTACCTATATTAGAGAGTAATAGTACCATGATAATAGTACCATGATGCTTCTCTTCTGAAAGGTTAAGAACGTAAGTTTACAGACTAAAAATTAGTGGAAAAAGAAGGGTTACAAAGATGGCCAATATTTTGGCCCTAGCCCTTCAAGATTGGTGAGGACAAAAAAAAAGTCACTGGTTAAAAATGAAAAAGGCAAACAAAATGTTTCATAGAAAAGTGATAATTCATATAGTACTTGCTTTTGTTTTATTTTGCATATACATATACATATACATATATATATACATATACATATATATACATATACATATATATATACATACATATATATATATATATATATATTGTCTTTTTTGAGATAAGGCTTCAATAAGCAATTCATGTATGTACACGATAGGACTGCGAGAGAATTTTACTATTCTGCCATTCTAATATCCAGAAGTGGTTAGTTCTATGTGGTTAAAAAATGGACTTCATTTCATATAAGCAAGGAGTTAAAATACAACAATTCTTTTGGGAATTATATTTTTAAAATTAAAATTTAAGACTTCAAGTACTATGTGCTGGAGCCCAGTCAAATAGCTCAGGAGATTAAAGCACCTGCAAGCAAGTGCAGGGGCCAGGAGTTCGATCCCCAGACCTGCTGTGCCAGCCACAGCCGTGGGATGCAGTGAGATAGCAATTGAGGCTGGGTGTGGTGGTGTGTGCCTGTAATCCCAGCTCTTGGGAGGCTGCAAAGAGGCAGATCACTAAAAGTCGGACCTAGTAGTGAGACCCTGAGTACCCTGTAGACCCTTCCACCCCTAAGGGGGAGGAAAAAAGGAAAAAAATACTAGTGCTGAAGTATTGGAAAGCATATAGTACAAACACAAATCCTTATGTAATATAATGATAATTTTTTTTAACTACCTGCCAAAATAATTCTTAAGAAAAATTAAAACACATCGAAGTTTTTCAGCACTAGACAAAGTAATAAAACACACGATAGAATTATTTTATTAAGGTTAGGATTTCAGTATTTTCTGCCTTGTAGATCAAAATGTTTTGTAATCAAATATTTTTTTCTGTGTGTTCTAAGCGATAGTCTGCACTTCGTAAAAGAACTGAATACAACTTTATTCTTCTCACATTTTAGCTTGGTATATCCTGGTCTCTTGAATTTAATTTGCTTGTATAATATTTATTTTGGCACAATTTAAAGTATATTTAGAGGAGGATGAAGCAGAAGAAACTAAATTAGTACACTCTGAAAACATGAATTATGCCATGATATTGAGATTACTAATGACACACAGGCTTTGAAACTCTTACCAGAGTACTGAAGCAAACAGTGAGGAATTATTTCAAAGGTGTTAGTATTCTCATTGCTGTCTGCTCTCTGCCAATGACAAGGACATTCTTGTGGAGTTGTGGTCGCCTAAAGTTCATTGAGTCTTAGCGTGTTCTCAGGTCCAAGTCCACCTTCCAACCTGGCATTAAATCTCACAAATTCCTGCCACTGAGCGTCAGAATTATACACTTGAAATTCAGGCTTAGAAAAACCCATGTAATCCTTGTCATGCTCTGGATAACTCAGTCTCATTGTCTCCATATCCTAAAGATGACAGCATAAAGGTTACAAAATCATGGATATGACAGTGAGATTCTCATATGTCAAACTGGTTACCAAAGTAAGGTCTCAAATCTGTGGCCAAGAAATCCTTAACCTGAATTTGAATTCCTGAGTGAGTCTCTAAATGAAAGGAAGTAGTGTGGGAGATGGATTCTGTCATTTAAATAACTTCCTCTATCACACACACACTTGGAAATTATTCATGTACAATCTTATAAGCATATTTCTTACCACACAATCCTGTTAAATTTTAAAAATTATGTTGTTCATCTTGGAGAGAGAAATTTCCTTAACTGAATAGTGTATCCTAGGTTGCAGGACTAAAGGCGTTTGCCATTGCCCACAGAGAAGTTTTAAAGAAAGACACAGCACCATTTTCAAATTATAATTCCTGTCTAAGCAGAATGTAAAGGAACTGTACCAGAGCATTTGTGATTATTGAGGGCCTGTATTCAAGTACCGTGTGCATGCAGGTATAGTTACACTGATAGTTTGCTGACACTCAGGGTTGCCATTTTACAAGGAGATGAACTTTTTCTGGACACTTGGGTATTGCATAACTGAAGATTGATTCAGTTTTCTTCTATTCCTCCCTTTCCAAGGAGCAGTTATAGGACTGACAGACTTGGATTCCCCGGAGAACTTGTGAGAATGCCATTTTTAAGCCTTTACCACAGAATTAAAATTTCTGCTTTAGCAAACTATCCAAGTAATTCCTGTGGCCAAAAAGTAGGGGAACCTAGGCAGTAGGGATTTCAAATTTGGATTGGAAATGCAGGTTTGCTGGACATCTGTAAAAAACTGCTGGCAGTTGCTATTATCTATTTTATTCTTTTACAGGAAGAAAGGAGCACAGCTCCTTTGAGAGACACCGTACTTGCAAAACAAAGACCATGAACTCACCTCTCCTTAGGAGTGCTCCAGAAATACAGTTTTGCTTCCCATTGGTGAATGCTTCATGTTTCAGAAAGGACAGGCCCATAGCACTTGTCTTTGCCATGTACATGGTCATGACAGTTGCTATAGCGATGACCATGCTGGGCAACACAGCTGTGATCACGTCCATTGCCCACTTCAGGCAGCTCCACTCCCCGACCAACTTCCTCATCCTCTCCATGGCCACCACTGACCTGCTGGTCGGCTGCGTGGTCATGCCCTTCAGCATGATGCGCTCCATCCATTCCTGCTGGTACTTCGGGGACCTCTTCTGCAAACTGCACAGCTGCTGCGACATCATGCTCTGCACCACGTCTATTTTCCACCTCTGCTTCATCTCAGTTGATCGCTACTATGCCGTCTGTGACCCTCTGCACTATGTCACCAAAATCACCACACCTGTCGTAGAGCTCTTCCTACTCATCAGTTGGGCCATTCCCATGATTTTTGCCTTTGGCCTGGTCTTCTCAGGATTAAATGTAATTGGTGCAGAGGATTTTATGGCAGCCGTTGACTGCGCAGGGTTGTGTGTGCTGATATTTAATAAGCTCTGGGGCGTGCTGGCCTCCCTTATAGCTTTCTTTGTTCCTGGGACAGTCATGGTGGGGATTTACATTCACATTTTCACAGTGGCCAGGAAGCATGTCAAGCAAATTGGCACAGGTCCTAGGTCAAAACAGGCTGAGTCAGAAATCAGAAGGCAACCCCCAGCCAGGGGAGAAAGCAAGGCCACCAGGACTCTGAGCATAGTCATGGGAGTGTTCGTGCTGTGCTGGCTGCCCTTCTTCGTCGTGACAATCGTGGACCCTTTCATTGATTTTTCAACCCCTGAAGATTTGTACAAT
>PVJA010054289.1:0-11635 GCA_004027025.1 Myocastor coypus
TCTCTCTCTCTCTCTCCATGTATATAAAAGTTTCTAATGCTAGGAAAAATATCACACCATGTGTTATAAATTGATTGTAAGTCACAGTTATAGTATGAATCATAAAACAAAAAGTATAATTAAACAATATTCAGACAACTAATTAAATATTAATTACTTTTAATATTAATTAAAATTAAATATTTCAAAACAATATTACAAAATTTAAAGCAAATCTTGAGTCCAATTTAGAGGACAGAATGTTATGTATCATCTGTATGAATCTGTAATCAATTCAGAGTACTTGCATAATGTTTGAATAGGTTAATATATGCAAAGATATCAACTAAGGAAAAGTTTCCATGGTAGTAAAGAATTACTAAGAATAAAACACAGCTTAAATACTGGAATGGCAAATATATGAGCAGAACTTCCAACAACTTAGGGATAGGATGTTGCACAAAGTTCTAATATGTCATGGACATGAACAGTGTCCATGATGCTTACTGGTGGTCAGGTGTCACTTGTGGGACTGAGCTACTGCTATTTCCTTGATAACCATCCTGTAGAACCAGACAGAATCATGACCCATATGGTGCAGGAGAAGTCCATTTGTAGAATATGCTGATGGACATTTTCTACGCAAAGGAATAGTTGAAAGACTACTTTTGTATATCACTTTTTGATCTTGTGTTTAATTATTTGCCCTATTTGCTGGGTTCTTTCCATTCTCCTTCATGGAGTTGTGGTCATTTTGATTGTCTCTAGAATATCTTTTAGTAAACTCTGTAGGGTTGACTTTGTCATCATGAAATTCTTTAGTTATTCTTTGACCTGGAAGTATTTCACTTCTCCACTGAATTTGAAAGAGAGATTTGCAGGATATATCAGTCTGTTTTCTTGCAAGACATGAAGTACTTTGCTTCATGCTGCTGTTAACATGATGGTTTGTGAAGAGAAATCTGCCGTTATTCTAATGGGGTTGCCTTTAAATGTGATCTGTTTATTTTCTCTAGTGGCTTTAGTAAACTGTTCCTGTGCTGAGTTTTTGGAATCTTGATTATTATATGTCTGGGTGTGGTTTTAATTGGGTTGTTGTTATTTAGAGTTCTGTATATTTCAGTTATGTGAATGTCAAATTGTTTCCCAATATGTGGGAAGTTTTCTGCTATTACTTCTGCCCATATTCTTTTTTACGTTGAATTATTTTTTCTTGCATCCTAGCTATTATTAAGAAATTTTTTCTTACCTCTTCACTAGCTGCAGTGGTGTCTTTAAATTCTGAAAGTCTATTTTCACTTTCATTGAAACTGTTTTGCCAGCTTGTGATTGAGGTTCTAAGTTCCTGTATAGCACTTTCAATCTGTTTCATACATTCTATAATTTTCCTATACTGCTCATTCAAGGATTCCATCATTTTTCTATTCTATTTTATTATCACTATCTTCTTTAGAAGTTCTTAGTACTTCTTTTATTATAGGTATTATTTCTCTTTTCACATAAGAAATTATTTTGGATCTGATTTCCTCTATGGATTATGCAGTTGTTTCTTTACTTCAGATGCTATTATTTCAGAGATTTCTGGTGTGTGATTTTCAACTTCTTCTATGATATTTTCTCCTATATTTGTTCTGGGTTGGCTTGGGGCCTTAGAGCCCATTTTGCTCCTTCTCTTTGTCATTTTGCATAGTTCCACCTTCTGACCTTTGGTGTAGAGCTTTGGTAGAGGTCTTACTTTAGCACCAGATTTGAATCTACTACATTCAAAGTTGTCCAGGTGGTTGTGACTTGGGGCTGGCTGTTGAGCTCTACTTCTTCCTGCTGGAGCACTTGGAGGTAAACCTGCTATGCCACTCTGGCAAGATGTTCTGTTCCTGGATTGTCTGGATGGCTCTTGTCTCTAGTCTCTCTGCAGGGAGTTTTGCAGCCATTTTCCACACTGGGCCTGTCTGCTGGATGAAGTTCCACTCACATGCCAGGCTTTGTTGCTGGGCCAAATGATTCTCTGGCGGGCCAAGGACACTCTAACCTCACTCTGAAATTTACCTTGTTGCGAGTGTTGTTTTTTGTCCTAATGACATTTATTGTACACTGCTACCATTAGATTGTTTTGATGCTAAATTAATACTTATCTATAGGCTATCAGGAACAATCTCAAGAATGACAGCAAGCTCCAGTTCATAGGCTGAAGAGCTGAGGTTTCTATTAGCAACCTAGCAAGCTGTGCCCAGAGTTAGTAGCAGGTGAATATTTCTGTTGTCCACCATGTAGCAACCTGTTACCCATTTTCAATTAATTCTTTTACTAAGAATGGTATTAGTGGCCCCTGAAGAATGTTAATTTGAGCCTCAATTATAGACTCAATGATGTCAGAAAGCTCCGCTCAGTTTGTTTTCACTTAGAAATAAAAATATGTATTTACAATGGCTTATTCCTTAGAGAATTAAGACGCGAAAGTCTTGCACACAATTTTAAATAATTTTTTCCCTTAGGGACTTGATCTACAAAGAGGTTCAATCTCTGTCCCAGTGTCTGTCACACCATCTTTTTGTGGCTCATCTTGCTGTTTCATTTTCATAACTTATGAAAAATAATTTCATCACTTTTACAATAGTACTGATCTTTTTAATTAACATCAAGTCCCTTTTTCCTACAACAATATTTTCTCACCCTGATTCCCCTCCTCAATACTTACAGTTGTCAGTTTAGAGCCTCAGCCTGTCAAGCCCAATTTTGTGTAAAGTTTTCATCGAGCTCATTCTCTTCCAACTACACTGTCCCAGTTGTGTGTCAAGATTGCTTTCATCTTTTTGCTGTCCTGATAAAAACTCTGTGGTGTCCCTCCCCATATCCACTAATTCCTTATTATGCCATTAAAAGACCTTCCATTCTGTTCCTGAATTACATTTTCTTTTTTATTTCCCTTGATCTCTTCTCAAGCAGTATCAACTTTAGAGATTACTTGAAATGAATTTGGGCCTTCTCTTTCCTGTGCTTAGAATACCTGCATTCTTACTTTCTCCTCCATCCATTCAACTCTTGACATACTCACACCATGCACCCCTGTTAATTACTGTTTTTATGAATATTCAGCCTTAGCAATTTCCTGTCTTTGAATAGAAAACTTGAACCTGTAAAACTATTAGTGTGTATATAATTTGTGCATTGTGTTTTTATTTTTGTTTTATTTGCTTGATTTTGATTGTTTTCCTTTAGCCCTTTTGTAATTTGATCCATTATGGAGATTAGATTAAGCCTATGATGATTTTTCCTATTAAGTATTATTTTGGCTAGAAGGACTAACATAGTCCATTAAGGTTTTCATGTTGTCACCTAGATTTCTACATTATATATCACTTTCTATTTGTTAGGTTTGCTGGAGTCTGCAAGGATCCCAAGCCTAGAGCCTTTCATCAACAAGAAGAAGCACCTTTTCATATGAGCTATATATTACACATACTAATTCCTTGTACTGCTGGTGGTTCTACACTGAACTCTAAGACATTTGGAGAGCAGGCCTGGATTTCACTTTGTCATACATCCATCTTGGTATCTTGTGTTGGAGTTGGTGCTGGATAAAAAGATGATTTTTAATTTATGTGATTAGTTAGATTCGTTAACATATATTGTGTATTTCAAATGTTCCAGGCACAATTCTAACCTGACTCAATGTTAGACTCAGTAATTGAGATGTTTTCATTTGACTCACATTCTTGACAAGAAGACCGAGGTGCAGAGAGGTTAAAAGATGCATTCAAGGTTGTACAGTGGGTAGAATCTGGATGCTACTCTTGTCTCCAAGCTCCTACATTTCTCATTACACCAAAGCTTCCATATATCTTGAAATTACTTTTGAAATTATGTCTCCTCTGTTTTATCTAGAGTATTTTACTGTCTTCTGTGGTCTTTAACTGTTAATTGAGCAAAATGTTTAATCAGAGAATGTACTGCTATTGCAATTTCCCAACTGAAGCCTGACATTCTGCTTGGGGGATGTAGTCTCAGCATTTCATCTAAGACTATAAATCCCCTCCTGCTGACATTTGTGTGCTAGACTCACCTTTTTTGCAAGTGAATGTGCTAACAACACTGCATCTGTCTTAGACCCAATATGTTAGAGCTTATATGTGCTTCCTCAGACAGTAAGTAACAAATCTTTCATTAGCATAAAATACTTTTGACTTTTGATTTCTGTTGTTAGTCTTTTCATTACCCTCATAAAAATAAAGGCTCTAATATAATATGAACAACTTAGTATTCAAGTTCACTATTTTACTCCATATATATTTATTGAGTGCTTACCTTTTGCCAGCAACAAGTCCTGGTGAGGATTCTACAGTCTACAAACACAGTCTCTACTCAGGGATAACTTATAGCCTCTCCCATAAACTAAGAGATCAAACTAACTTCCCTGGAACAGTGAGGTTGTCAAATCAATTAAAAATACCACATTAAAAGCTTAAGTTATTGATAGTGATTTCTGAAATTTACATTACTAATTTAAAAGGTGTCTTGCTTACTAATCCATAAAATGGGGATTTATTTTTATTTTTTATAATAAGGATGGTAAAGAAAAAACAACCCATTTGGGAGATGATTATGAATCATTTTTATGTGGATAAATCAATTTTAAAAATCTATTTGGCTATTGTGATGGGAATTGTCATTCTAAACTCAGAGCACTAGCAATAATATAGAAAGCCTGATTAGAGGCAATAAAAGCTTTTTCAACAGTTTGCATTAAGATGAAGCTCAGGTGGTTATTACACTTGTACACTACTTAAATCATCCCTACAGCAAGAAACCCTGATGAAAATGGCCTACAAACGGAGCTGCAATATGCTTTTATTTAAAAAGAATATAAGAGAATTTTTCTAAGGTACATTAGGTTAACTTCAGACTCAAAAGCAATAGTTCCAAAATGGACTGCAGATTCAATTTTGTGTGTCTAATTAAAAAAAGCATGCAGATTTTTTGTTTTATTAATTTTAATGAGAAAGACATAACAATGAGATAATTTCAAAACAGGTTAGTGGGACAGTTACAATAATTACATTGTATACTGTTGTCTTCATAGTAGCTGTTCAGAGCACAAAATGCAGACATGGTAACTTTTCTAAACACTATTAGAACAAATCTTTCTTCTTATTGAACTAAGGGAAAGTAGTTGTATATGTAGTCCAATAGTCTGTAATAGTAGTGGGTTATCAGCAGAAGTAGCAATGTCAGAAGCTGTTGACTTGCAAATTTTACAGCTCAGCATACTAATATGGCTTTACTTTTTGTACCTCCTGGTTAGACTTTTCTGCTGGATGGTTAAGACCAAATTAAAGCAAGACCTATGCAAAAAAAAAAAAAGTGTAACTTTTGTATCTGACAAGATCAGTCACATCCCCTCAGGATTTACCCTGAGACCATGTTTTGTAGGACCTTTGTCAGTGTCAGCCATTTGGATGAGTCATGGCCATTGCTTGATCAGTTTGCTCTCTGTGAAAACCCGAGAGAATGTTTTCTCCAAGTGACTCTCCTTAGGCTCACTATACATCATCAATCTGTTTCTTCTGTGGCACCATAATCTCCTTGAACAGAAAAATTGGGACTCCACTGAGTTATAGGACATTACAATACAGATTCTCTTAGGTCCCGAGTCCTCACTGACCTTGAAGGGCTAGGGCAAAAATATTGGCTATCCATGTAGCCCCTCTTTATCTACAATCTTTTTGTCTGAAAATTTAAATTGCTAACCCTCCAGAAGGGAAGTGAAGATATTATTACCCTATAACATAACATAGACACTTGAGCTTAACATCACAATTTTCTGAATATCAAATGCCTTAGACTTAAAATAGAACCAGCATTTTCCATCAGTCATTGAAGAGACAGCAAGGAGAAAAGTTAGGAAACAGGGCAGAAGCAAAACCATGTATTTATGCACACAAGATGATTAAGACAACTATACTAAGAATCTCCAACAGGTTTATGAAGCTAGAAGTTAGTTGATAGAATTCTCACCCTTACTAACTACATATGTTAACATATTTACACTATGCAACTACCTGAGGATAACAATGTGTAATACTAAAACCATGCTTGGAATGCCTATCATTCTGGTCTTCTAAATGCATACTGCTTCTAGTGCCATATCAATTATTGCTACACTCTCTCTCTCAAGTAAATGTTTGTTTATTTATTTATTTATTTTGTCTTTTTGAGACATGGTCTCGCTATACAGTTCAGCCTGGCCTTGACTCACTTTTGTAGCCCAGGCTGGTCTCGAACTCACATCCATTCTCCTGCCTCAGCCTCCCAAGTGCTGGGATTACAGGCGTGAGCCACCACACCCAGAGTCACTTTTTTTTTTTTTTAAAGGTAATAAAAGATGAGAAAAAAATAGCGTAGGATTGACCTGCTACAATTTTATATATGCTTTGATTTCTAAATTTTGTGTAAAAATGTGTAATTTTTAATCACATTCTATAGGGTTTTATTAGACTATATTAGAATATGAATGATTGGTGTAGATAAATTTAGAATATTTTTAGTTACAAAATAATCAGATTTCTTATTATGCATTAGGATTTTTCTCTCAGGAAACTGTGAGGCTTAATATTATCTATTTCAACATAACTATAGACCAGTGCATATACATCTCACTATCAGAATTATAACACATACTATCCTTATTTTTGTAAACTAAAGGTGAGATATACAACTTTAACTCTTCCATAGAGAATGAATGTAAATATGGAATGAAACATTGGGTATAATTGCAAATGTAAACAGCACATAACCTAGAAGTTAATATTCTCAGAGTAAAACGCAAAGTATTTACAGTTGTCATTTTGGTTACAGCAGGAAAATACATACATTTGTATGTTGTTCCACCTCTAGGATGGATGGAGAACAGGAAAGCTCTAAAGCATATTAAACTCTCAGTGTAGTAAGAAGGGTTAGGATGACAATAGTGTGAATTACATGAGAAAATAGCAATGCAGATAGGTAGAGAGATCTGACATCTCTCTATCTATAATACCTATTTCCTGGAGCCTCTATTAAAGCCAAAGTATGACAAAATGATCAAAAACTAATGTGAGTACATCTGGCATACTATGGTTGACATATACAAAACGTACAGATCTAGCGTCAGTTCACGCCTGCTCATTAGCTTTCTTTGAACTGATTTTGAATTTTATGAAGATGCGTCCAATTCAACTGGTGTTTAATGGCATACACGGCCTTGACAGATAATTTGTATTTTTAACGAATTTTAAATGACTGAGAATTTGACAGTGTGTTGTGTTATTTCTTTGGAAGCCTGGAAATATAAAATAATAGAAGGTCAAAAGAAAGACAAGTTGAAATGTATATGTCTAAGTTTTAATATAATTTTTGTGCATTCATATAAGAAAACTATTGAAGGGATTAAATCATTTGCATTCAAAGATGAAGTACAGCATCAGAGTCTTACGAGGTATTTTATACATCTTTGTAATCACGATTACAATTATTTAAAGGACAGATTCCTCTCCTTTCTGACATCTGAGTGAGTGTGTTTTGATGAGTTATCATAAGTGTAGGTATCTACCCTTATGCTAGATTTCATTAGAGACACTGTATGTATCCCAAGGCTCCTTTAGCAACCCGATTCTCCACATTGAGATCTACTCTTGGTCTTTTTATCCCTTCCAATCTCTCTTACATCAAAACTGGAGCTCAGCCTAATGCAAGGTTCCACTACCAATTTTGGTAGAATGTTTGCGGCTGAGTGTTTACAGGCTGTCTCCAGCCAAAGCCTCCTGCTTGTGTTTAAGCATTTATACACTAACCATTGATATCTACTTGTCTCTGCAAAGATGTACCTATGCTTCAACCTGAAGTGATCCCAACATCTGTGCTCCCTTTCTGACATGAGATATATTAAGTAGTAATACAATGGGAAGGATGTTGAATAAGGGGCCAGGGAGGTAACTCATTTGCTAATGTGCCTGCCTGGCAAGAGCAAGGTCCTGAGTTCAATCCCCAGTACCACATAACCACATTAAAAAAAAGAAAGAAAGTTAAACAAAACACCAGATACAGTAAGAAGAAATGTTTGCTCTTTTTTCCTCTTTACCTTATATAATGATAGATAAATATGTGTTTAAAATATCATTGCAAGCCATATAAAAGAAATCCTTTGATTATATTCTTAGAACTTTATTTCATTAACTAAATTAAAATTAATACCTTTTGGACTCAAGTCAACAGCTTGCAACATTGCCAGTTCTGCCAATAACCTACTACTATTATGCAATATTGCTCTATCTATAAAACTACTTTCTCTTAGTTCAATGAGAAGAAATATTTATACCAATAGTGTTTAGAATAGTTATCATGTCTGCCTCCTCTACTCTGAACTATGAAGGCAACAATATGCATTGTATCAATTATTGTGGCTGTCCTACTCACGTGTTTTGAAACTGTCTCCATATTTTTCTTATTAAAAGTAATGAAAAATTAATGCCTTTTGGTAGCTCCTATTTGGTGATTCTGTTGTCTTTTTTCCTAATAAAGCAATGCAATACATTGTTTTATGTAGCAATAAATGCTTATTTTTTATGCATTTGGAACTTCTGGATTCTTTTAAAAGATCTTCATTTTTTGAGATGTATTTCTGATATTCACTTCATCTGGGCTGCTTTTTAATTCCCATTAAAAGAAGTGAGAGTGGAGCACTTCTCTGCTCACTTATAACCCAAGGGAAATGTTTATAGATTGATGCTATCTAAAGAAGCTGTCTGTCCCTGTGTTAATCCAAATTACCTTTCTAAGCCTGACTTTACTTAAAAGTCCAACACTCAGGTGATGTAAAGAAATGACTAAATGTGACTCTCCTGCTTGTATTATCTAGAAAAGGAGTAATTTGAGTTATTTAATTTATTTAACACCCTTATTTCCCACGTATATTAAGTTAAAATCACTTCATTTCTTTGTAGCTATCTTGTACAAATTCAACATAATACACTCTAAGTCATTTCTCCAGGTGGATAAGATCATTCTAGACTACTATATTCATTTTGCACTTTTATGTGTGGCTTTCTAACTATTTTCAGTGAACTTATTATTCTGATCATAAATTAATATATACTCCTTTCAGGATAAGTTCAAAGGGAATAAAGAAGAAAATGTCTTTAAGCTTACTGCTAAGTAGTAACCAATGTTAACAAAGACTTTAACCAATGTTTTTAGGCTAAAAAAATTCTATTTGAAGAATGATAGATTAACTTTGACTTTCATTTATCCTAAGGCTTATTGACTTTTCTCTTAATCTTACCTTTGAATGTTGTTTCTAATGAGAATACCAAACATCAGTAAAATAAACCATTCAACTATTGGTTAATCCAGTCTCAACCTGCTATACCAATGAATAATGATGGACCTCAGCCATAACATATATTAAAAATACTAAACATAAAATACAAGCTGTGCTAAGAATTCTCAAAATTTTAAAACTAAGAATTAGCCTACATTTAATTTTATTTTTTATCTGTTGTTTTGCTGCAACTCAGTAAATTGTTTTTGCTTTCTGATTTTGTTCCTCAGGTTGTTTTAAATATCTAATATTATTTTATAGGCTTCGACTCATTTTTCACTTTACAAAAGAAGAAATTAAGACTTACGTAACGTATGCCTAGAGAACACTGAAAAAAAGAACCCAATTCTATTTATTCCTTATTCATCAGGCCACAATCTTTTGGCTGTGTCATGCAGTGGAAAATTAAATATATTTTAATTTATTTAAAAATGTATTTTTCAAAGCTTTTTTCTTCCTGTAGATGTGCAGTGGAGGTTCCAGAGCATATTTTTGTAGGTTAAAGCTTGAATAAGTTTGCAGTCTGAAAATACACATGAATTAGGTGGGAGGGTATGAGATGAAGTAAAGATAGGCATTCTTTTCTGTGCCCACATAAATTTTGGAAACCGCTTCCTAGCAAGATTAAAGATTCTCTTTGAATAAGGCCTGGGCAAGTGTAAACATAGGCTCTGGAACTTTGGGAGGTTTCTGTTGAATGCGTCATGCTTTCCCCTTTTTCTTTTCCTCTGTTCACTTCTCCCACACATAGTTGCGGTCTTCCTCATACCGGAGGTGATGTGTACCATGTAGGCATCGGGATGGGTGAGCAGATCATTGATAATTCACTGTGATTGATACATAGCTGAGGCTTACATTCCTTTCAATGCCTGGCTCCCTCACAGTGCTGCACTGTGTGATTCAGCAACCAGACAGAGCTAATGTCTCGTGGAAAAAAGTTCCAAGACTTTCTTTCAATAGAAATGCTTGCATTATTCTGGCTGGTTTATGCCAGACGATATCAGTGTTAGATACTTAATAGCACATTGTATACAGCAATGTCTACATGGCTCCTTTTCCACAAACACTTTTAGGACAAGAGAAAAGTGGAGCAGTCAACAAGGAAGGGAGATGGAGCATGGTTAACTACTGTAGTTGCAATGGACTATTGATTGAAAAGTAGATTTATTTTGGATCACAGTGATAAAGGGCACCAGAATGTGCTCAGATCTGGTGAGGGATTCTTATTACTTTATCCTGTGGCAGAAAGTAGAAAGTCAAGTAGGCATATAGAGAGACAAAATGCAAAGTTTCAATGTGTCAGTTACTTTTATCACCTTGCCAAGACAAAGTACTCGATACCAAAACCAACAGGAAGGAAAGGTTCATTTAGCTGATAGTTTGTAGAGAGGTTTCTGTCCATAATTACCTGGCTCCAAATTAGAGTGTCATGGCACAGGGCAACAGTTCATGGCAGCAGAAGATAGCAAAAGCAGCAGGAGCAAAAAGGGGGAAAGAGCAAGCCTCTTTTCTTCCCTTACATTGTATACATGGGGTGGGTGTAGCACTCACACAATTTCTGTGTACGCTTCTTTTTGTTTAATTTTTCTTATTGTTTAAATTTAACACGGGTTATATTACATATTTTCATCATCAGATCAGTTTAGATTAATACATATAGGTATATAAGATTGATCAAACAATTAAACATTAACCCTTCTAAATCAATATTACTTTTTTTTTCTTTTCCCCTTTCTTTTCTTTGAAAGTTGACATATTGCATATTGTCCTCACAATAGTTCTAAAGAGTACAGTGTGTGGGCATGACCCACCTCCCTATTGATGTTGCTTAGAAGAAAAAAAAAAAAGGAAAAGAATATACTTCTCTTTGGACTAAGAAGAAGCTGATACATATACAGTCAAATGTTCTGCAATTGCAGTGGACCACCAGTGAAGCTTGTGATGTTGGAGGCTATTGAATCTAAGCCTCCTAAAGCTCGGTCACCAATCTAGCTCTGCGTTTCATGCATTGTAATTAAGCATTTTTTTTTCTGCTGGGTGGTCAAGGGCAAGTTGAAACAAGACCTGTATAACAAAACATTCTTACATTCTTTTTTTTTTTTTTTTTTTTTTTGTATCTTCCAGGGTCAAATCCCCTCAGGATTAAGTTTGGGACCATAGGCAGTACTTTGTAGAACTGTTGTTAGTGTCAGCCTTCGGGACGAGTCATGGCCATTGCTTGGCCATTTTGCTTTCTGTGAAAGCCTGAGAGAATGTTTTTCTCTGGGTGACTCTCCTTAGACGCACCACAGTTCATTCATCCCT
>PVJA010054291.1:0-11635 GCA_004027025.1 Myocastor coypus
AAAAAAAAAAAAAAAAAAAAAAAAAAAAAAAAAAAAAAAAAAAAATTAGTACTCAGGAGGATGAGGCAGGAGAATCACCATAAATTTTAGGCCAACCTGGGCTACCTAGTGAGTTCCAAGCCAGTCTGAACTACAAAGCAAGACCTTTTGTAAAAAATAGTCTTTTTGTCATATTGTCCTTGGATAGTGGACCTAACAAATAAGGAAAAATACTTCTTTTGACAAAGGCTGAGAAACAATTGGGACAAGAACTTTGTCTTGGCTGGGGCACAAGTGTTTGCCTGGCAAGTGCAAGATCCTGAGTTTGATCCCTGGTTCTGCAAAAAATAAGCAAACAAAAACTTTCTTACTCACTTCTGCCCCTAAAATATCCAGTGCCTAGAAGCTTGTGTGGCACAGACAGAAGGAACGAGTATGTGTACAGGCAGACCAGTTGCCCATTACAGTAGGCAAGGCCGTGCCAGCCAGTGTGGGCAATGTGATGCAGCCTTGCAAATGTGAGGTTTACTCTTCCCTCCTTCCTCAGTTGCTTGGTGACAAAGCAAGCCCCCAGATGGGTGCTCTGCTGACCCTTCTTTTCCCTCTGCTTATTTCCTTCAGCTGTGGGATGCCAGCAGTGGCTTACTCCTGCAAGAACTGCAGCGAGATCATCCTGTCCTGGACATCTGCCCATTTGATGCGAACCATAATAGCTACCTGGCCACCTTAACGGAGAAGGTGGTCCACATCTATAAGTGGGAGTGACCTTTCAGGCCTGCTGCTGGCTGACCCTAAGTGTTGTTTGCTAGCACCAGGCAGACCTGAGCAAGATCCCTGCCTGGTGCCTGCAGAGATCCCCTTGGACCGGGATGGTCATGAAACAGGTGATCTGCTGTGTTCATGAGGATGGTAACTGCTGCTGTTCCATCTGTATGGTTGCTTTCTCAGGTTAAAAGCCTTGGTGAAACTTGGCTGGAAGTCTCTTTTCTGTTTGTATTTTGCTGGACCCAGTGGAGTCCTTCCAATGGTCATTTAAGGTTTGAGAGCACACCAAGTGCTTTCTGGGTGAACTGACATCCACCTGAGCACCTTGTTGGTCTGACTGTTACATCCCAAAGGACCCAGCCTTCTAGCTCGTGCAGCTCTGACTCAAAGGACCCTGTCTTCCACCAAACACGAGAGGGCACTGGAGGACCTTGGGGAGGGTGTGATCTGTGCCCGAGCTTGGAGGCTCATAGCCAAGAAGCTATCTTCTGCACACAGAAGGGTGCAGCGTGTGCCACTTGAGCTTTTTGGTAGTGGTGGTCGTGTTTCAGGCCTGCCAAGCCAGATAATGGCCAGTGAAGGCAGGTAAGTTAGAACCTTAGCTAATAGTGTACATGCTAAGATTCAGTGTATTGCAGAAACTAAGAAAAGGGACCAATTTGACCGATGGGGAGTGTTCTTTTTAGCTTGCCCAGGATCTTAGGGTTTGTTTTTTATCTAGGCTAGAATGTGAAAGACTGCTCTTTTTCCCCCCCTCCTAGGAAAAGATAAGTAATATGTCAAAGCTACCTGAGTCTCCCATAATGGAGATTAGGAGCAAGGGACTAGAAAGCTGAGGTGCGTGTGGGCAGGCTGAACTATACTGAGATATTGTCTTAGAAAAAGAAAAAGGGAGGGGCCCGGCAGGATAGCTCAGTGGTCTAAAGCGCCTGCTTGGGGAAGCTTGCGCGGCTTCAGGGACCACGGTTCGATCCCTGCCACATGCTGCACCAGCCCTGCCCTCAGGGCGGGCTGAGCCGGCCATAAAAATGAGTGAATAAACAAATAAAGGTTCTGAAACAAGAAAGAAATAAATAAAAAATTCTTTGAAAAGAAAAAGAAAGGGAAAGCGTAAAGAGCAAGGCTGCTGTGGAGAGAACAGGCTTTTATCTCCCATTTTGGTAAAGTCCCTAACTAGAACATGTCCTTCTCTGAGCACCTGTTATTGAACGTGTTTATACTCCCAGGTAAAGGTTTCTCCTTTTTGAGACTGACATGTTTCCAGTGTCTGCTAACTCAGTCTCTCCCCTCTGCTATCACTGGCACCCTGGTTACTCTCAGGAAGATGCCAGTAGTTGGCAGACCAGTGTGGGCAGCCCAGGCCCCACCAGCTCTCCTTCTGGTCCTTGGCTGTCCACGGGGAGGCACTGTGCTTCTCTCCAGTGGAGGGAGAGCACAGGCCGTGTTTGCTTTGCCTTTGCCTACTGTGCCGAACCCCTGGGTGCAGCCTGACATGCCTCTGGTGTGGGTGGGTGAGTGTCCTTGGAAGCAGTGTGACTTAACAGTGTAAGTTCTTAAATTATAGAACTGTGAGCCTGCTATGTATTTTTTTATTATTATTATTTATTTTTATGGCTGGCTCAGGCTGCCCTGAGGGCAGGGCTGGCGCAGCATGTGGTGTGGGGATCAGGGACTGTGGTCCCTGCAGCCGCCCAAGCTTTCCTGTGCAGGTGCTTTAGACCACTGAACCATCCTGCCGGGCCCCTGAGCCTGCTATAAAAGCTTGACCTGGTAACTCAGCTCTCCAAAATGTTTCTTACTAGCAGCCGGTTAAGGTAGATTTCCCCAAGTTCAAATTCTTTGCCCTTTTTTTGCTTCCCTTTTTTAAAGAGAGGGTATGTAGTTCACTATGTAGTTCAGACTGGTCTTAACCACACTATGTATGCATCCTTGCCTCAAACTCATAGTGATCGTCCTGCCTTAGCCTCCTGAGTGCTAGGATTACGGTTGTGTATCACCACACCTGTCTCCTGTAGCTTTAAGTTCTGGCTGTGCCTGTTTTTGTTTTTTCGAGACAGGATGTCACTATGCAGTTCAGGCTGGACTTGAGCTCACTTTTTGTAGCCCAGGCTTCCATCAGACTTATACCAATCCTCCTGCCTCAGCCTCCCAGTAGCTGGGACTACAGGTGTGTGCCACCACAGCCCAGCCTGGCTGTGCCTTTTAATGGAACTTTGAGGATAGTGCCCCCCCCTTCTTGTTTCAGAACTTTTGTTTGTTTCTTTATTTTTATGGCCGTCTCAGCCTGCCCTGAGGGCAGGGCCAGTGCAGCATGTGGTGCTGGGGATGGAACTACTGTCCCTACAGCCACCTAAGCTCTCCTAAGCAGGTGCTTTAGACCACTGAGTCATCCTGCTGGGCCCTGATAGTGTTTATTTTTTATTTTTAAAAATATCTCCAGCCGGGCGTGGTGGCTCACGCCTGTAATCCCAGCACTTGGGAGGCTGAGGCAGGAGGATCGGTGCGAGTTCGAGACCAGCCTGGGCTACAAAAGAGAGCGCAGGACCAGCCTGAACTGCATAGCGAGACCCTGTCTCAAAAAGACAAAAAAAAAAAAAAAAAAAAAAAAAATATCTCCAAAAGCTACAGCTGGGAATAGCCCCCTTTCTCAGGAAATACTGTTGTTGACATGTTGAAGTGTGGCTGCCTTTCCCTGGAGCTTCAGCATCCGAGCAGGGTTCCACCGTAAGCCTCTGTGGCCTCTCTTGGGCTGGCCCAGAGTTAGGATTTTATTGTCCTGAGGTGTACTCTGAATGCCAGTTGACTGCACCAAGAATAGCCCAGGACTGCCTCCCAGAGACATGGGATGAATGTCCTCTCCTCAGGTGATTCACTTGTCTGGGGTGAGGACTGTCAGGACCCTAGAGCCTCAGGCGTGCTGTGCATGCACTGTACCACTGATCTACATCTCCCATTCCCACTTGTATTTGGAAGCAAATTCAGCTCATTGATCATTTTTCTGGAAGGAGGAAAACTCCGTGGCCTGTGCCCCACCACGTGGAGGTGGCATCCAGACTCCAGCTCTGATCTGACCACACTGGGTTTCCCCACAGGGCCCCTCATGCTGCCCCCAGCATCACTTTCCAGCTGGGGGTTTGCAGCTAATTCTGTGTGTTCCTGCACCTGCTCTGAAGACAGGTCAGTAGGATTTCAGTTTGTGTTTGGTATTTGTCTTTTAATGTTAATATGAAAATAAAGAAATTGCCATGTTTAGCAACAGTGCTGGGTGCCTTTTGTCTCACTGTCTACCAGAACTCCCAGGAGAGGTGGTGAACTGCTTGGTTTCCCCCACAGCTGCATCTGAGTGTGGCACAATGGTCCCTGCAACTGAAATAAATATTTTATGTAAACAATGAAATGGGGGTCAAGGAAATAGCTCTCAGTAGAATAAAGTGCTTGCCTGACAAGTCCTGAGTTCAGTTCCTGGTACCAGGGAAGAAAAAAACAATGAGATGATGCAGTCGAGGAGTTGGCTGGCATGTCTGGCCTGTTGCTGGTGGGAAGAAGGCTGTCCGGCTGCCCCTTGGGAACCTGGTCCTGGTCCTGAGGTCTCTATTCCCAGACTCCTTGCCTGCTGGCTTTGTTTCTTTGGAACCTAGAGTCTGAGATAGGGGAGGAAGAGAGGAGGAAAGAACTTTCCATCTTTCTCGCTACTTCAGTTGCTTTGTTCAATTTGAGTTGAGAATATAAATCATAATATTTTGAGATTGGTTTAGAAAGGCCAAAAAGGGGGCCCGGCGGGATGGCTCAGTGGTCTAAAGCGCGTGCTTGGGGAAGCTTGGGTGGCTTCAGGGACTGCGGTTCGATTCCTGGCACCACATGCTGCGCCAGCCCTGCCTTCGTGGCGGGCTGAGCCGGCCATAAAAATAAGTCAATAAACAAAAGTTCTGAAACAAGAATAAAAATAATAAATAAAATTTAGAGGACTATAGGCTTATAGGTAAAGCTTGTTGTCCACAGGAAAGGAAAGGGGAAAAGTGACAGGTCCTGGGGTTGAAATTGCCCTTAGCACTAAGAAAGCCATCACCCTTGCTTTTTGTCTTTTTTTAAATTTTTAAATTTATTTATTTTTTTCTTGTTTCAGAACCTCTGTTTATTCACTCATTTTTATGGCCGGCTCAGCCTGCCCTGAGGGCAGGGCTGGCGCAGCATGTGGTGCCAGGGATCGAACCGCGGTCCCTGAAGCCGCCCAAGCTTTCCCAAGCAGGCACTTTAGACCACTGAGCCATCCCGCTGGCCCCCTTTTTGTCTTTTTGAGAGGGTCTCACTATGCAGTTCAGGCTGCCCTTGAGCTCACTTTTGTAGCCCAGGCTGGTCTTGAACTCGCACTGATCCTCCTGCCTCAGCCTCTCAAATGCTGGGATTACAGGCATGCGCCACCATGCCCAGTATCACCCTTGTTTTCCACAGTCCTGTTTTTTTTTTTGTTCACGTCAGTGAACAGAGAAGTGAAACTTTTTTTAGGGGATTGGATTCTAGAAATTGAACTCGGGACCTCCTGCTTGCCAGGCAGGTGCTGTGCCTCTGAGATAAGTAGAATTCCAAAAAACAAAAGTAACTAGCTGGGCATAGTGGCACATGCCGGTAATCTCAGCTCTTGGGAGGCTGAGGCAGGATTGGTGTGAGTTCAAGACCAGCCTGGGCTACGAAAGTGAGCTGAAGCCTGCAGCCTGAACTGCATAGCAAGACCCAGTCTCAAAAAGACAACAAAAAGTAACTTCTCTATCAGCAGCCATCTGTGCTATTTTGTCTTAGCCTCCCTAGTGCTGGGATTACAAGTGTGCAGCACCACACCAGGCCCTCACACATTTTTGAAAACTTTCAGATGATTATGCAGTCTAGTCTGAGGAAACCAGTAGAGCATGGAAGTACATGAGAACCCTTGAGGACTGGAACATGAGGTAGGAGGGTTGCAAATTCAATCTTAGCCTGCAGTTGCCTAAACTTGCCTAAGTAGGCACTTTAGACAGCTGAGCCATCTTTCTGGGCCCATGGCAAGGTTACTTATTTGCTTTTTTTTTTTTTTTTTTTCTTGTTTCAGAACTTTTGTTTGTTTATTTTTATGGCTGGCTCAGCCTACCCTGAGGGCAGGGTTGGCGCAGCATCGAAACTGCCTGGGGATCTAAGCGTGGTCCCTGTGGCAGCTTAAGCTTTCCTAAGCAGGCCCTTTAATCACTGAGCCATCCTGCCAGGCCCCTTTCTTTTTCTTTTTCTTTTTTGCCTTTTTGAGACAGAGTCTCGCTATGCAGTTGAGGCTGGTCCTGAGCTCACTTTTGTAGCCCAGGCTGGTCTCGAACTCCCATCAATTCTCCTGCCTCAGCCTCCCGAGTGCTGGGATTACAGGTGTGAGCCACCACGCCCGGCTTCTTTTTCTTTATTTTTTTTGTAAGGCAAGGTTTCCCTATGCAGTTCAGGCTGGCCTTGAGCTCACTTTTGTAGCTCAGGCTGGTCTTGAACTTGAACTTACCTTCTTGCCTCTCCCAAGTGCTGGAATTACAGGTGTGCGCCACCAGGCCCAGCTTCATATATATATATATATATATATATATATATATATATATATAATGTATATATAGCCCAGGCTGGCCTTAAATTTATTACAGTGCTGCCTCAGCTTTCCAAGTGCTGATATTACAGGCGTTTTGCCACCACACCTGACTTTCACAATTTAAAAGTGTGGCTGGACTAGGAATTTAGCTCAGTGGGAAGGCCTTGGATTCAACAGCCAATACCCAAAGAAAGAAACACGAGTCAGCCTTCCTCAGTCTTCTTCAGGGTGATGGGGTCCTAGAAGCTCTCTTTGGTCTCTGTGGGGCAGCATTTGGACTTTACAAAGTTTGCTTTGCCCTCGTTTCCCCCTTCTATGGCAAGGTCCACATTCCTAGGTGCCACCCTTCCTCCTGGCTTTGGCCTTTGCTCCAAGGGTGTAGTCCTGTGGGACTTTGAAAGCCTGGAGTGTGGAGCCTGGCGCCTGCACCCAGCAGGGTTTCAACCCACACTCTGCTTCCCCAGCCCTTCTGGGTTTGCTGCTCTCAGCTCTGTTTCTCCATTTGGAGTCTGGCCCATTGGATGCAGTTTAGAAGTTAGCTAGTGACAAGGGAGATTTGTTTGCAGATTTTGGCTCTTTCTGTGGTTTCTTTCTCTTCAGTATTTTGGCCCTTAGGGCTCAGACACCTTGGGGACTGTAGATGCCTGCTTTCTTTCTTTTCTTTCTTTTTTTTTTTTTTTTGTCCTTTTGAGACAGGGTCTCGCTATGCAGTTGAGGCTGGCCTTGAGCTCACTTTTGTAGCACAGGCTGGTCTCGAACTCGCACCAATCCTCCTGCCTCAGCCTCCAAGTGCTGTGCTTGTCTATTTTTAGTGTAGTAAGATCATTACTTCCAACTGGGTGTGATGGAACATGTATGTAATCCCAGCTACTCTGAGGTTGAGGCAGGAGGATTGTGCGTTTGAGATCAGCCTGGGCAGTTTAATAAGCCCCCCCCCCCTCCCAGGGAAGGGTCTACAGGGTGTTCAGGATCTCACTACTAGATCAGATTCATAGTGATCTGCCTGTTTACAGCCTCCTAAGAGCTGGGATTACAGGCTGCACCATGCCCAGTCTCAATTGTTGTTTCAGGGCACCTACCGGGTAGGACTGGCATGGCAGGTGGCAGGCCTGGGGATCAAATTCCCAGCCCCTCTGCCTGGTTGCAGGTACTTTCATCTGCTGAGCTATTTGGCTGGCCCTACAAGGTCCTATCTTTTCTTTCTTTCTTTTTTATTTTTTTTTTTTAAGAATTATTTTATTTTATTTATTTATTTATTTATTTTTTCTTGTTTCAGAACCTTTGTTTATTCACTCATTTTTATGGCCGGCTCAGCTCCCCCTGAGGGCAGGGCTGACACAGCATGTGGTGCCGGGGATCGAACCTTGGTCCTTGAAGCCGCCCAAGCTTCCCCAAGCAGGCGCTTTAGACCACTGAGCCATCCCGCCAGGCCCTCTTTTTTATTTTTAAGGTCCTGTCTTGGAAGACTACAAATAATATGGATAGGTAGAAGTATGACTTCTCTTCCTATAAGCTACAACTGTTTTTGAACAAAACTTCACTATGCAGTATTCAAGCTGGCCTTGAAACTGTTAGGTAGAGAACCAGGGAGATAGCTCAGTGGAATAAGTGCTTGTCCTGAGTTCAGTCCCCAATTTTTTTTTTTTTTTTTTTTTTTTTTTTTTTTTTTTTTTTTTTTTTTTTTTTTTTTTTTTTTTTTTTTTTTTTTTTTTTTTTTTTTTTTTTTTTTTTCTTGTTTCAGAACTTTTGTTTATTTTTATGGCTGGCTCAGCCTGCCCTGAGGGCAGGGCTGGTGCAGCATGTGGTGCTGGGGATTGAACCTGGTCCCTGCAGCCATCTAAGGTTTCCTAAGCAGGCGCTTTTTAGAGCACTGAGCTATCCTGCCAGGCCCTTAGTCCCTGGTATTGCAAAAAATAAAAAAAATAAAAAATAAAGGAAGGTACAATGGTACATGCTTGCAATCCCAGTACTTAGATACTGAGGCAGGAGGATAACTGAGAGCTCAGGAGAAGTCTGAGGTACCTAGTGAGTTGAAGGCCAGCCTAAATTGCATAGCAAGAACCTGTCACAAGAAGATAATAAATAAATAAGCAAATAAAATATAAAAGAAATAAGTAAGTCAGCGACTATGTGGCTCAGGGCAGCCTCAAACTGGAGGCAATCCAATTACAGGTGTGTATCACTGCTGGACTTTTCTCCAGTCCCATTTTGTGTGTGTGTGTGGTACCAGGGATTGAACTCAGGCCCTTGCACTTGCCAGGCAAGCACTTACTCTACTAAGCTATCTTCCCAACTCTCCAGACCTTTTTATTTATTTAATTTTGTGGTACTGGAGATGGAACCTGGGACTTTGTGCTTGCCAGGCAGGCACTTACACCACCGAGCTATCTCCCCAGCCCCTTTTATTTTTATTTTGAGGCAGGGTCTGATAAATTATCTTTGTTTTTTTTTTTTTGTTTTTGTTTTTGTTTTTTTTTTGTCTTTTTGAGACAGGGTCTCGCTATGCAGTTGAGGCTGGCCTTGAGCTCACTTTTGTAGCCCAGGCTGGTCTCGAACTCATACCGATCCTCCTGCCTCAGCCTCCCGAGTGCTGGGATTACAGGCGTGCGCCACCACGCCCGGCCATCTTTGAACTCTCCTAAGGAATAATTGAGATTACAGGTATTGCCACCATTCCTAGCCATAGTTACCAATGTTATGCCTCTTGGTACTTATTTACCAATCAGGGAAACCAACTGTTACTGTGCTGATATTTTTTTGGGAGGGAGCGTAATGGGAATTGATGTCAGGATCTCATGTTTGCCAGGCAGGTACTACACCACCGAGCCAAGCCTCTGGCCTTGTAGCTGCCTTTAGAAAACCCTCCTGCAGGGCCCAGTGGGATGGCTCAGTGGTCTAAAGTGCCTGCTTGGGAAAGCTTGGGCAGCTTCAGGGACCAAGGTTCGATCCCTGGCACCACATGCTGCGCCAGCCCTGCCCTCCGTGTGGGCTGAGCCGGCCATAAAAATGAGTGAATAAACAAATAAAGGTTCTGAAACAAGAAAAAAAAAAAAAACTCCTGCAAGCCAGGCACGGTGACACACACCTACAGCACTTTGGAGGCTGAGGCAGAAAAATTGCAAGTTCAGGACCAACTTCAACAATATAGTGAAAGTCTATCTCAAAAAGATTTTTGCGGGGCCCGGCGTGATGGCTCAGTGGTCTAAAGCGCCTGCTTGGGAAAACTTGGGCGGCTTCAGGGACCACGGTTCCATCCCCGGCACCACATGCTGCGCCAGCCCTGCCCTCAGAACAGGCTCAGCCGGCCATGAAAATGAGTGAATAAACAAAGGTTCTGAATCAAGAAAATAAATAAATAAAATAAAATTTAAAAGAAAAAAAAAAAAAGATTTTTGCGGTATTAAGGATTGAACTCAGGACCTTGCACTTGCCAGACAAGGGTACTGAGCTATCTCCTGGCCCCAAGGTTATTTTTGTTTTGTTATTTATCTTTCATGTAAATCAGACTTTAAGGCCAGGAATACAGCTCAGTGACACAGTGCCTGCCTGGCAAGTACATGGTTGTGAGTTTGATTTCTAGTACCCAAAAACCCAACCCAAACCAAAAGAAAACAAAACCTAGTGCTATAGGGTTTTGGAGTGTTAGAATTCCTTTTAGAAGTTTCTAGGTTTTTTCCTCTCCTGAGAAAAGAATTGGTCAAGACAAGCACAAATGGCAGGTAGCGGGGGAGCCAGGGAGATAGCTCAGTAGAAGAAGTGCTTGCGTCCTGAGTTCAGTTCCTGGTACCACAAAAACAAAAAACATCTGGAGTCCAACAACCAATATAGCCGGGCATGGTGGCTCATGCCTGTAATCCCAGCACTCGGGAGGCTGAGGCAGGAGGATCAGTGCAAGTTCAAGACCAGCCTGGGCTACAAAAGTGAGCTCAAGGCCAGCCTCAACTACATAGTGAGACCCTGTCTCAAAAAGACAAATAAAAAAAGAAAAAACAATAAATAGTCTTTTAGGGCTGGGCGTGGTGTCACACACTGGTAATCCCGGCACTTGGTAGGCTGAGACAGGAAGATCGGTGCAAGTTCAAGACTAGCCTCAGCTACAAGGGTGAGCTCAAGGCCAGCCTCAACTGCATAGAGAGAACCTATCTCAAAAAGGCAGACAAACAAACAACAAATGGCAGGTAGCAAAGTTTTATTAAAGATTGAAAAAGAAAGGTTGGGTGTGGTGGCCCATGCCAGTAGTCCTAGCACTTGCGGGGCTGCGACGGGTTGGCCTCAAGTTTGAGACCAATTACGTGATCGAACCATGTCTCAAACAAACTGAACAATAAAAGGTAGTAAAATAAACAGGCTCTGCAAAGGAACTTTGTGCCAAGAAAAAGTAGGACAAGGTCCCGGCAAGATGGCTTAGTGGTCTAAAGCGCCTGCTTAGGAAAGCTTGGGTGGCTGCAGGGACCGCGGTTCGATCCCCGGCACCACATGCTGCGCCAGCCCTGCCCTCAGGGCAGGGTGAGCCGGCCATAAAAATAAACAAACAAAAGTTCTGAAACAAGAAAAAAAATAAAAATTAAAAAAAAGGACAAAAGTACACCCCATAGCAGTGGTGTCAAACCTATGGCACATATACCGCCACAGACACAAATCCCTCTCAGTCAGCAGGCCAGCCAAGTGTTTGAGTTATGTTTTACTATACCTCAGTACTCAGGTTTAATTGTAATGTTGGCACTTTTTGGTTTGGGGTTGCTAAAAGGGTTTACCATTGCTGCCCTATAGCATGGGGACAGGCCATCTAGGCAAGAAAGAATGCAGTGGCAAAAACTCAGGGAGGAATGTTCTTTTCATTTATTTTTTCATAACTAGGGATTGAACTCAGACTCTTATGTTTGCCAGGCAAGTGCTTATTATACTGACCTGTCTCCCCAGCCCCTAGGACTATCCTTTTTTTTTTTTTTTTTTAAAGGAATATGTTTGATTTTTTAATTTTATTTTTTTTTCTTGTTTCAGAACCTTTGTTTATTCACTCGTTTTTAAATAATTTTTTTATTTTATTTTTTTTCTTGTTTATTTTTTAAAATTTAATTTAATTTTCTTGTTTCAGAACTTTTGTTTTTATTTATTTATTTTTATGGCCAGCTCAGCCTGCCCTGATGGCAGGGCTGGTGCAGCATATGGTGCCGGGGATTGAACCGCGGTCCCTGAAGCTGCCCAAGCTTTCCCAAGCAGGCACTTTAGCCCACTGAGCCATCCTGCTGGGCCCTATCCTTTCCTTTTTTTTTTTTTTTTTTTTTTTTTTTTTTTTTTTGATGG
>PVJA010054292.1:0-11641 GCA_004027025.1 Myocastor coypus
GGGGCCTTTGTGACAGTGCCTGGGAGCCTTATGCTCCTCCTCCACACCCCCAACCCCCCACCCCCGCTCCAAAGGTGAGCTGTAAGTATAAGATGCATTGTTCCAATTGGAAGCCTAGGCAGCCCCAAGCACCCCACTACTGGATCTCCGGATCGGTACCTGTTCCTCCAGGGCACTAAAACATTCTCTCCTTTACCAGAGGGATTTTCGTAGGATATCACTGTGATAGAAATCATAACATGCGTTCACGCATACATCCTAGATACTTTCTTAGATACAAAGAAACAGAAACTGGCCTCAGAAATGGATCCTCAGGGCCAGGGGTATAGCTCAGCAGCACAATGCCTGCCCGGTCCTAACTGCAAGGTCCTAAGTTTGATTCTCAAAGAAAAACAAACAAACAAACAAACAAAAAACCATGTTGATCCACAGTCTTGTGGTCTTGTTTTTCAATTTCCCTCTGCCTGAGGACCATTGCACTAAGAAACTGGGACAAGGAGTCTGCAAACTCCAGGGTACACAGTATGCAGGGAATGCCCAAGAGAGATGCATAGAGCCTGGGAAGGGTTTCCCAGGGTTCCTCACCACCCCTTGAGGACCCCAGAGAGCAGCTGAGCCTGCATGCTGGCTCCCTGCCATTAGATGGCTGCCTTCTAGCTCCCTTGCTCCTGGGACTTGTCCTCTGTCATCAGCAGCATCAGCGCTGCCCCCCAGCTGTTGGGCTCCAGCTGTCATCACTGACAGCAGTCCCATGGGACTGCTGTCCACATCTCACTGCTGGGAGCTGCGGAGTGTCCCAGGAGAGAGGACCTCCAGCCAGCCAGTCACACAGAGATGTGCTGCATGCTCCTGGGTGCTTTCAAAAAGGATCAGGTGCTGCTCTCAGGAAAGCTACAGCTTCGGGTAAATCCTTGGGCCCACTGACATGTCCCATGGAGACCTGAGGTGTTCCTGGAGAAGAGGAGCGGGCACACTTGGGGCTTCTGCTATATGTCAGGACCTGGACAGACTGGCTACCAGGATCCTCCCATCAGCAGCTCTGTGTCAGGGAGCAGCCCTTGCGACACACACTCGGACCCCGGGGCAAGTGTGCCTGGGCGTGAGCCATGGCTCAGCAACCTTGCCTCTCAGTTGCTCAGTTTCTTCCTATGCACATGGGATCAGGACAAACAGGCCTTACCACGAGGCTAACCTGAAGGTGAACAGCAAGTCAATACATGCAAAGGGCTTAGAGTGGCACAGAACACAGAGCACAGCACAACGATCACAAAATGCAGAATTTGTGCTGTTGTTCGCTTGTTTCCTCCAGTGCTAGGAGCAGAACCCCTGGCCCACACTAAGCAAGCTATCAAGCTACGCACCGACCCCTTCGAAGCAGTTCTTGCTAAATAAAACAGCCCCATAAGAGCAATGGTTTCCCACTTTAGAGATGCAGAAACTGAGTCTCACTTATGTAGAACACAGCTGTGGGAGAATCTGGCTGACCAATCATGATAAAATCAATGTCCAGTCAGCGCACATCACAAGCAGGCAGTATGCTAAGTGCTGTGCTCACAGCCATCCCAAGTGCCACGCAGAGGCTGAGCCACAACAGGGCCTGGAGCACGATGACCCTGACTTCATGGATTGGTGGGTGCTGAACCTGGCACCTGAGCTGCTGCCACATTTGCCCCTGGGTCCTGGTGCTGTGGTTCTCCTGCTCACGCTTGTCCTTCCCTCACCAGCCCTGTGGTCACCCATTGTGCCCACTGCTGAGCAACGGGAGCGAGGACCCCAGGGTGTCTTCAGATTAGTGCTTCCTGCCTCAGCTTCAGTGGGTCAGTGGCAAAGCAATTTGGTAACAAACCACAATCACTGCTCACCTCTGCCAGCCGAGACCTTTAATGACCTTGGCCTTCAATGGCCTGATTTAATCTCTTCAGGCCCAGTTCCTCACCTTAGAAATGTAAATGATAACAAAGACTAAATCAGTCTGGGCTTCATGAACCTTGGCCCTGGTCTCTTTCGTTTTCTGCACTCAGAGGACAGGAGAAATCAGAACAAGAAATGCAGATATTGTTAACACAGGAGTTCCAAAATGTCTCTTGATATCTCAAAGAGCCAGAGTTTCATAAATCAGAATGGTGTTCATTAGAAGCCACTTTAAATCATTTCCTAATTAATCATCAGGAAAAGAAAAAGAGGAAAAGCCCACATTCTGATACACACTTGGGCACCATGTTTTATCTTTCTTTGAGACAAGTTTTGCTGTATAGTCCTGGCTGGCTTTGAACTCCTATGCAGCCCAGCCTGGCCACAAACACACAGTAAACCTCCTGCTTCGGCCTCCCAAAGGCTGGGATTGCAGGGTAGTAACCACACCCAGCTAACAAATCTATAGTTAATATGTAAAACCAGATATGTAATATCATTCTACATTTTAAAATATTTCAAAAGTAGAGAGTTATCTGAGTAGCTGCTTAGAGGATGTGAGTGCAGTGGGTTGAAGATACTTTCTTTTCCTGGTAACATATTTCTCTAAAAGTAAGATCTAACTGGGAAGAAGAGCCCTAGCGTGATGTTATAGGATGGTCACAATGCAAGCCTCATCCCAAAGATAAGCCCCAGCTATGAGCACCAAGCAGATGGATGCACTGAATAATTTGTTGCAACTCACAGCAGACACGTTGAATTATGAAATAATAATATTAATATATAATTAAATATAAATAATAATATTGTTGAGATTAATGCTTAAATGATAATATAAATTATTATTAAGTATTTGTGAATACCCAAGCAGACACTTTTGTCTTTTTGAGATAGGGCCTCACTGTGCAGTTCAGTCCAGCCTTCACCTCACTTTGTAACCCCGGCTAGCCTGGAGCTCACAGTGATCCTCCTGCCTCAGTCTCCCTAGTTCTGGGATTACAGGCAGGTGCCACCACACCCAGATCAAAGTAGGCACCTTTGGACCAGAGGAAATGTTTTTATAAACAGACAAACTTGAGACTTATTGGTGAATGACCAATCAGGGTACAAAACAGCACATGAATGATGTGCATGGTTGATACAAAATGGGTGTGCTTGTGTCTGATACAGCTCTTCACAGCCCAGTATGCTGTGTGTACTAAGGCACTGTGTGAAATAGAGAAATGTTTTCTGAATTTTGATGCCTGCAAATTTTGCTTTGTTGTGGACTATCATCCATAACTGTCATTTTTGTTGCCACTCTGTCTCATCAGTACCCAATTACCACTGGATTTAAGAGGAACTATGTTAAGCCCTGCCTGTAGGAGGTCATCACTCGAGTGAGAAATTCACGGGATGAGATCACGGACAGCCGTGCTGCCGGTGCGCTAGGCGGTTACCTGGCCAAGAAGTGCTCACTTGAAGACAGCTTCATTGCTAGACAGAGAGACCAGGGCCTGGTTCTATGGGAGATGGAGTTGTAAGAAATTCAGGCCTGAATTTGGGGATTAGAGAGTTACAGACGATGTTCCAAAAGAGGATGATAAAAGTGTACTTGAATAAACGTAGACTTTATACAAGAATAAATATAGAGATTTTGTAGAGGAACGAATGAATAAATGTAGATTGCTGTACATGAATAAATATATTTTTACATGAATAAATGAATAAATTTTGGTCATTGCATATGAAAACATAAGTAATGCCCTGAAAATAAGTCCTACTGAGCCTTTTGGGGCAAAAGTTAGTATAAGGCTGGGCTCATCCTCGGGGAAGAATGACAGGAGAAGTCCCTGCTTTGCACCTCTCAACATTTAAGTCTCCCAGGGCACACTACTCCAGTGTTGAGCAAGTGAGCAAGAATGAGCAGGCCAAGAGGAGCATGTCAAAGACCAGGCCTCCTGCAGTGATCAAAACACCACGGGCCCAGCTTGAGCCATTTGCCTCCACCTTCAACTGCTTCAGCTGACTGGAGAAGCCATCCCGGTCCTCGCAGAGCCCTGCGGTGTCCCCTCAAGTCTGCCTGGCTGCCTACTTTTCTTCTGAAGGATCGAACTCTGCTTTCCTCCACTTAGCACCTTTCCTTTCCCATGCTCCGTGAAGTGTTTTGAAAAGCAGGTGACTGCCACCTTAACAAAGCTAATCTTTTCCATTGAGAGGTTTATTTATTTATTTATTTGTTTGTTTGTTTGTTTGTTTGTTTGTTTAGTTTTGTCTTTTTGAGGCACTGTCTCACTATGCTATGCAGTTCAGGCTGGTCTTGATCTCACTTTGTAACCCAGGTTGGCCTCAAATTCACAACAATCCTCCTGCCTCAACCTCCTGGGTACTGAGAGTACAAATGTGCACCCCCACACCCGGCATGGGAGAATCTTTTTTAGTGCAGCGCAAATCCAGCCTGTGGCATTGGCCATCCCCAGGGCAGAAGCTCCCATTGTCCTATGCTGATCTGCACCGGAGTCCTTTGGGAACACATGGACCTGAGCTGTGTGCAGGTCACAGACACAAAGTCAGCACCTCCTCATATAAATCTTCCTAAAGCTGAGCTTCTCCAGGTTAAACCATCTCAGGTCAGGTGGTCCCTGCTTTTAAATAGGCCACAAACCACAGATGACAGCTTCGATTTGAGTGGGGACTAATTCCATTCACATCCATTTTCTCAGCACTGGAAACAGATTCCGGGTGTCAGTGGAGTTATTTTTGGCAGTGGGTAATTCCATGTCCCAGAGATGAAGTTCTTTGCATAATGCAGTTTAAAATGTCAGTAGTAGTTTGGAGTGATATTAAAGTATTTCTGACTTTTGAAAGTCTTCCAAATGTCCTTAAGTCAGCTCAGTCTTTTCTCAGAAGTCAAATAAAAGCTAAGTTTTGGCCAGCTTTCCTCCGTGGTCGAGGAGCCACACAGGCCCTGGAGGCTGCACATTTCACCTACGTATTCTGTGCTGAAACTCACAGCTGGCATGGAGAGAGCCCTGCTTTGGAAAGGTGCCATGCCAGCTCCAGAAGCCTCAAGGAACAAAGAGGAGTCCTGATGTGTGTTTACAGCTCCTTCCTAAAAACCCTGTTGATACTGAGTGTGTTTCCTTTTTCTTTCTTCTCCTTTTTGTCCAGCTCAGCCCACCCTGGGGGCAGAGCTGGCTCAGCCTGTGCTGCCAAGGATGCACCCCTGCGCCTGCTTCATCTTGCCTAAGCATGCTCTTTACTCCACTGAGCTAACTCGCCAGTCCCCGATTGTGCTTTTCTGATGGTTCAATCACTCTCCCTTGTGCAAACTAGGCAGAAGGATAGACTAACACCCTAAATGCTGACTATCCCTGTGTGCTTAGGTTTTCCATCTTCTACTATGTTCTGTATGAAGGATGGATGGCAGTGGGAGGATGAAAAGCCAGGTCCAAAAATGTTCATGCTTATACACCTTTTACACAAGAAAAAGTCGAGCTACTAAATGCACAAATCCTTACAGTGGGTTGTGATGGCTCAAGCCTGCAAGCCTAGCACTCAGGGAGGCAGAAACTGGAAGATCGAAGTGTGACCCCCATCCCGGTAACTCTGGGACAAAGCAAGACCTTGTCTCAATTCATTTTTTTAAAAAAGATTTTAAATTTGGAGACATAGCTCAGCGCAAAGGCCCTGGATTCAATCCACAATGGTGTGCCCATGTGTATATAAACACACAAAGAATATTTCCAATATTTCTGGTACTTCTTTAAATTCTGAGCAAACCTGAATGCCATTTTGCATAATAAGATTAGACAACAAAATATAATTCCCAACTTAGAAGCGAAGGCACCTGATGTCAGAAATGCTTCAAGGAAACATCAAATATTTCTAGGGGGATAAAAATCAGCACAAACATTACAGTGAAAACCCTGAGAATTATTGTCAAGAGTAGATATACTGGGGAGGAGCTGAGTGAACTCCTGAGAGTAAGGGAGGAAGTGGGCTTAGGTGGAAGTGGTCAGAGGCACAGCACAGTCAAAGTGCAAACCTCAGCCATCCCTCAAGGAGCTTGAGGTTGAGGGGCTGGGCCATCCACCATTTCCTCAGGTTGGTGAAGGGAAGCTTCTGCTGTCTCCCCACCTGCAGGCACATGCCCTCAGCTCTTGGAGATCCTAGCAAACATTTAATGACAGCTGTCAGCAGCCAGGGGAGTACAGACCTAGACAAGAGTGGGCTCTGCACTGTGTCGCATCTCCTTGAGCCATTGGGTTCTCCTCACACCACCAAGCCAGAAGCGTTCCAAATAAGTTTTAGGAATGCTTTCTCAAGGTCTGTGGAGCTATGGTGATGTATTTTCATAGGGGTTGCATTAAATCTGTATAACAATTTATGAAGTATGGCCATCTTCACAATGTTGGTTCTTCCTATCCAGGAGCAGGGAATATCTTTCCATTTTCTGAAATTTTTTAGGATCTCTTTTTTCAGAGTACTGTAGTTTTCATTAAAAAGGTCTTTTACTTCCTTAGGTTAACTCCTAAGTATTTCATTTTCTTTGATGCTATCATAAAAGGTATTGTTTCTCTAATTTCTCAGTGTGTTTGTTATCTGTGTAGAGGAATGCTATTGGCTTTTCTGTGTTGACTTTGTAAACTGCTATCTACGATGAAATATTACTCAGCTATAAAGAACAATAAACTAGAAGACTTCATATATAAATGGATATATCTTGAACATATACTCATAAGTGAAATAAACCAGACCTATATATGTAAATATCATATAGTCGCCCTAGTGTAAGAACTCAAAAGAAGAACTAAAAATGGAAAGGCATAACATAGCTGAATGAAAATCAAAGACTTATGGGTTAAACAATGAAGTAACTGGAAGCAGAAAAAAGAGGAAACATAGCAAGAGCAAAACTATGCACTTACATACACAGGATGAGTTAGATAATGGTCCTAAGAACCTTCAAACAGCTTTTCACATTGATAATGACAATGTGCAACACCAAAACTATGCTTGGAATGCTCGTCATTCTGGCCTTTTAGATGTGTGCTGCCTCTAATGCAATTTCAGTTACTGTTATACTCTCTCTCTCTCTCTCTCTCAAGTAAATGTTTGGTGTACAAGAAAACAAAAAAAGAGCATTAAATGAGAGTAAGACACTAGGCAAAATGCCATAGGATTGGCAGGCTACAATTGTGTATATCCTTAGATTTCTAAATGTCTGAGCAAAAACACATAACTGCTTGTATCACATTCTATAGAAATCTATTAGAATTTCAAATGATTGATGGAAAATACCAATTCCAAGTTAAGACTAAGATGTTTGATATTCATAAAGACAATGATGTTAAGCTCAAGTACTTATGTTACAGAGTAGTAGTATCATGAAGCTTCTCTTTTAGAGGTTAAGAGTGCAAGTTTAGAGACCAAAAATTAGAGGAAAAAGAAGAGCTAAAAGGATAGCCAATATTTTGGCCCCAGCCCTTCAAGGTCAGTGAGGACACAGGACATAAGAGAACCTGTACTATAACATCCTGTAACTCAGTGGTTTCCCAAATTTTACGTTCAAGAAGATTATGGGGACATAGAGGAAAGGGATTGAAGGTATATAGTGTGCCTAGGGAGAGTCACTTGGGGAGAAAACATTCTGTCATGCTTTCACAGAGAGCAAAGTGGTCATTGCTTGACCATGACTCATCCAGACAGCTGACACTGTCAACAAAGCACTGTACATGGTTTCAAAGTTAATCCTGAAGGAATTTGACTGACCTTGGGAGATACAAAAGTTACATATTTTGTTAAACAGATCTTGCTTTAACTTGCCCTTAACCACCGAGCAGAAAAGTTTAACTACAAGGCATAAAACATAAAGCTAGATTAGTACACTGAGCTGTACAAGGCTTAAATCAACAGCTTCCAACATCACCAGTTTCACCAGTAACCCACTGCAATTATGGAACATTGGACTATGTATATACAACTACTTCCTCTTAGTTTAAAGAGAAGAAATTTTCTGTACCAATAATGATTAGGAAATTTATCACGTTTGTACCCTGTGCTGTGTATAACTACTATTAGGACAACAATATGCATTGTATCAATTATTAAAAATGTACTACGAATGTGTTTCGAAACTATCATATTATTATGTCTTATTAAAAGTAATTTAAGAAGCCTGAAGGGACCCTGCAGTATTAAGGGAGCTCTCCAGTAATAACCCTTATCACTATTGTAGCTCGACTCAAGGCAGGAAGAGACCTCTTCTGGCCATCTTCCTCCTCTATGATGAGAGGCACCATAAGTTCGATGTTGTGGTTTGTGTCTAGTTGTTCCCTGAAAGCCTCACGCAGTCATGCGGTGGCTTCTGTAGTTCGTGATTAATTCATGATCTAATGCTGGGATTACAGGTGTGATTACCCCAGCACAGACACTCTGCACCACAATGTGAGGAGGAGAAAGAGGCCAGCTAGCTGCCTGAGCTGCTGCCACTCCCTTTGTGCTCTTGCTCTTTGCCATCAACATGAATGGTTACTCTGTGCCATGTGCTACTCTGCCTTGGAGCTAATCCACTGTGGATTGAAACCTCCATTCATTGTGAGCTGAATAAACCTTTCCATCCTTCATTTCAGGTGCCAGGTATTCGTCCCAGCAATGAGAGAAGAAGACAGTCAGCAAGTGTATTTGCTGTCTTGGTGGTTAGGCTTCTGAGGTAGCATCTGAGTTTAGAGTGGCCAACTACCACATCACGGTCATCATGAGCTTTCCAGGCTAAGGCTGCTACACTGGGCCATTTATTGTCAACACTGATCACATTATTTGCCAAGCCAAGCCTGATCCTTGAGAAGATCAGGTGTTCTTGCCAGTATAGTGAGCACTTTCTCAGCCTCCTGATGTCCTGGGATGAAGTCTCTGAAAGGACTCATCACTAGCCCTGCAGAGACAGGATCTTGCCTTTTTCGCAACAACCTCCTCTAACAACCAAGAATGCTAAGATGCCTGAAGTCACAGTTGTAAGAAAAGGACATGTTAAGCTCCAAAGGGACTACAAGGCTAATAGTGAGTAGTGCCACTGTTACTGTCACTTTCTGTCTCCTGGATCCATGCTCTCTGAACTTTGTGAACATAGAACAATACAATTCATCTTGGTTTAGGGTGAATACAATCTCCTGGAGGATAGTGTCCCAGCCATGCAGGGCATCAGCTCCAAGACAGCAAGTACCTCAGATATCCTTCAAGAGACTGTTTCTCCCTATCAGCCCAGCAGCCTCTTGGTGTTGTGCGATAGGACCATTGATCTCATGGGCACATGCCCACAGTTGTACTGCTTTCTCTCTTCTATGGCTTTATGTATATCCAGTGCTGTGGATCTGACTTTCTCTAAGCCATTGGTTAATGATATTGGCTGAGACCCTACAATCAGAAACTGCAGGTCCTTATTGGAAAAAAACAATCAAAAACAGTGGGCAGTGACCTTGGCCTTTGAAGGCCTTTGCCGTCCCAGCCCCAGATAAAGCTGACAGTCCTATGTGTCACCTAGTGCAACACTTCCACATATGCAATGTACTTCTGCCATCGAGCAAGATGCCTATGAGGCACTATTTCCTTTCTAGTGATAGGGAGTAGAAAATGCAATAATTTTCTCCATCTTTGAAAAGGCACTAGTGTGCCTCTAACCACTAGACTAAAAGTTTCATTGTGTCATATGTCCCTAAATATTCTTGGAATTTATCTCCTGCCCTCTGGAACACAGTATGACAACTTCCTGTTGTTGCATTATTATTATTATTATTGTTAGATTGCAACAATATCATATATTACCCTTCAATTGTGTAGGCTGGGAGCCCAGGTGGACTCAACTGGATTGGTTTATGATCTCCTCAGGCCAAAGTGAAAGTGCCAGTTGCATACCACACAAGCAATGCCCATGTTTAACAATTGCACCCACATGCTCTCTGTGTTCTACCTGGCATCAGTACATTTTACTGCTCAATGCTTAAATAATGCTTTGAAAATAATATACCTTGTATTCCCTCCTTGTGTTTACAATCTTCACCATTCTTTCTCAAATCAAAGCCTATGATCTACTTGTCTATCAACTATTCTACACAAATAAAACAGTGAGTGATTTTATGTTTCTTTGGAATCTTTCACTGGCTATGAAAACTTACTTTCCTTTAGCATTAATCTTCAATGTATATTTCCTATCTACATCATTACTTGCATAGCTATCTACAAAGTGAGCAAAAACAATAGGCATCCAGAAATAAATGTTTAAAAAGATAACAAGAAATCTCCCTCCATGAATAACTTAAGAAATGTCAGAAGCAAATTTAAAACCCTGCATCACGGTGAACTTAACAGAGCCTACCATTACTATGCACTACCAACAAAATTTACTCTTCATATTATACTTTATCAGCATGCAGCAGTCCACAATAAAGCCATCTCATAAAGGAGTTTTATCAATTACCTTCAAGAATGATATTTATCATTAACTTATGAGTAATAGAATAAGATTTTTTTCTGGAACCAAGGATTGAACTCAGGTCCTTGTGCTTACCAGCTTATTCTACTGAGCTATCTCCCCAGACCCTCAAAGAAGGTTCTTGTGGTTTCTGTGATAAGTATTGAAAGCCATTTTTCTTCTCTTTTGTCTCTTCCATGCCTTTTGAAACTACAGCTATTGATATTTTACTAAAAAGTGTAATTTTGTGCTTGTTTTTAGAAAGCACGCTGGTTTTCTAAGGAGGTAATATATGGAATAAGTTGCTGATTGTACGTAGTATGTTAATTTTTTGTCTTTCTTCTTAGTATCAAAACCTAAAATTTGAGATGTATGCTGGGCTGCTCTGAAAGAAGTCTCTCTCATTCCTTGCAGCAAGAGGAAGTTCTAGTCAAAGAGACACAAGTTGTATGCATCGCAGGGGCTTCCTCTGAGTGAGGATGGGTGTGACCACCTTTCAGTCCTCTTGGCCATGAAAGACTTGTGAGAACAGAAGATGCCCACTTAGGCATGAGATCATGAGAACAGAGCCTCCAAACCAGCCTCACTGTCTGCTCGGGTTCTCCTGGAGACACAGACATGAACCTTTGCCCCTTGCTCAACCCACAGTGCTTTGGGGGCTAATGTCTTCAACGCACCTGAAATCATTCCTACTAAGTATATTTTTGAACTTTGAGGTAAAAAGATTCAAATGTTACAGCTGACTTCATGGGTCTATCTGATGAAACCTTACAATAATGCACTACTAGGGAAGAGTAAGTTGTCAATCAGATAACACTCACATTTCATGGATTTATCATTATGCTCTATAAATTGCCATTTTGTTTTTGTGCGATGTCACCATATGTGTGGGTTTGTTGGTCATATTCACAGATGCTCAGGTGAACACTCATGGTACTCAGTCTGTACTGTAGGGCTATGTTCCGAGGTAGACTCTGAGTCTCAGTGTGTGTGAGACTATGGTTCACATCACATTCACACTTCAAGACGTCCTTCTGAGGCTATGAATCATTTTGATGAAACCAGGATATCCTGTAACAAACTTCTTTTTTTTTCAATTTTTTTATTGTTTAAATTTAACAATGGTTATATTACATATTTTCATCATCAGATCAGTTTAGATTAATACATATAGGTATATAAGATTGATCAAACAATTAAACATTAACCTTTCTAAATCCACATTACTTTTTTTTTCTTTTCCCCTTTCTTTTCTTTGAAAGTTGACATATTGCATATTGT
>PVJA010054293.1:0-11638 GCA_004027025.1 Myocastor coypus
AAGAAGAAGAAGAAGAAGAAGAAGAAGAAGAAGAAGAAGAAGAAGAAGAAGAAGAAGAAGAAGAGGAAGAAAGAAGAGGAAGCCAGGTGTGGTGGCTCATGCCTGTAATCCCAGCACTTGGGATGCTGAGGCAGGAGGATGAGTGCGAGTTCGAGACCAGCCTGAGCTACAAAAGTGAGTTCAAGGCCAGTCTGAACTGCATAGTGAGACCCTGTCTCAAAAAGGAAAAAAAAAAAAGAGAAGAGGAGGAGGAAGAAGAGGAACAAGAATAAGAAGAACAAGAGGAAGAAGAAGAAGAAAGAAAAAGGTCTGAGATTGTACATAAGTGGCAGAGTGCCCCAGGTTTGAGCCCCAGTACCAAGAAAAAATAAGGGCCACCGAGATGACTCACCTACTTAGGCAACTGCAGGAACTGGGGTTCGATCTCCTGAACCAATGCCCCACTGGCCCCATCCCTGGGTGTGCTGAGCCAGACACCAAGACTGGGCTTGGGAGCGCACCCCTATAATCCCAGTGCTGGGGAGGCTGTAAACAGGAGGATCACTATGACTCTGAGCTGTGCAGTGACAGATTATTTCTTTCTTTTTATTTTTTGCTGGCTTCGGCCAAAAGGGTGGGCCTGGTAGGTATGGCACCACCATCCTCTGTGCCTGCCTGGGATAGCCCACAGGTGTTAAACCACTGAGCTAACCTGAAAGCTCCCCATGAGTTGTGTAGTGAGACTAAGTAACAACCAAATACATTGACTCCTGTGGCCTCTCCACACAGGAGGCTCTTGGTTAGTCTTGATTCAGGGCTTACGGCCACCCTCAGTGGTCCCCTGGGGGGTTCCTGCTCAAGAACAATAGACTGCATTTTCCAAAGTACATTCAACCCCTCAAATGTTAACAAGAATTCTGGTGCGTGCATGTAGGTGTGTGTGCACACGAGCTATCTGCATGCCCAGCATGGGCTGCACCTCTGGACTATACCCTCAATCCAGCCTTTGAATTTTAAGAGGATCCCTGGGTCAATAATTTATTTTTTTATTTATTTTTATTTTTATTTTTTTAAGAATTTATTTTTCTTGTTTCAGAACCTTTGTTTGTTTATTCACTCATTTTCATGACCGGCTCAGCCCACCCCGAGGGCAGGGCTGGTGCAGCATGTGGTGCCGGGGATCGAACCGCGGTCCCTGCAGCTGCCCAAGCTTTCCTAAGCATGCACTTTAGACCACTGAGCCATCCTGCCGGGCCTGTGGGTCAATAATTTAGAATAAGGCCTAACCTACTTCTCAAGGACCCAAGGCTGCCTCAGTGGATGTACAGCACCCAGGAGCCCAGGGTGGGGTGCAGGGTTCCAGTTTCTTACTCCTGGAAGGTCACAGAACAAACTGGGGAGGGGAAAACCAAGGGCATTGCTTCTCTCAAAGACCAAAATACATTTCATTGTGGACCTCCCAGACCTCCCGGCCCTGTACTGGTGCACAGGGGATGGACAGGCAGTGGCTTCGGCCCCGTCTTCTGGGACCTGGGTTTAGGAAGAGAGTGGCCAAAAAGGAGCAAGGCGCAGATGTCCTGTACTGTACCCGAGAAGAGGCGGCCCTGGGGGTCAAGAGGTGCGCACCTCACTGCGCGAGGCATGGGATGACACAGGGCAACACAGAGAGTAGGAAGGCACCGTCAGATCCACTGACTGTCCAGCCTTAGTTTTCTTCTCTGGCTGCCCTACAGGGACCCTGGTACAAAGACTTCCAGACCAGGCTGCCTCCCCATCTTTCATACCTGCAGTCATTCTGACCAGGCATCTGGGGCATCAGTCATTTTGCCAGGGACTTGTATTCTTTGCAGCCATCAGGCCAGGTATAGATTGTTGTCATGGCCACCTCTGTAATGTGGCCTCCTGACAAGGCACTTCGCCCTGACTGACCCAGGCCATAGTGAAGTCACTGGAGGACATCAGCAGCTACTACCTGCGGTCGAGTTGGCTGCAGACAGGATGGCACCCTTGCTCAGGATTACCAGTCCTCTCCTCAGGACTTCCTCTGGCTCTGCACGTAGCTCACTGGCTCCAGGACACAGGACAAGGACCAAGACTCAGAAAAGCAAAGGGAACCTTGGCCTCAGGACACTTTGTATGGGTTCCTTCTAGACTGCTCCTTTTATTCTTCTCTTTCCCAAAGTGCTCAGTGGAGGTGAGGGGAGCCAACAGTGGCGACTCCATCCCCCAAGACACCAGGCTCGGATGCACAGGAATGCCAGCCTCCCACTGACTCCTGACAGACAGAAGGGTCCCCTTGGAGATGGAAGGTCTCAGACCTGCCTCCTCTGTGCATCCTGCTCTGAACCATGTCTGGGCACCCTGTTGTGCTGGCATCCTGGCCAGGAGGGTGCTGTGAGAGTTTTACAAACTGAATGCCCCTGGGGCCGGGGAGATAGCTCAATAGAATAAGCACTTGCTTGGCAAGCGCAAGGTCCTGAGTTCAATCACTGGTACCACAATAAATAAATAAATAAATAAATAAATAAATAAATAAATAAATAAAATTAAATAAGCTGAATGCCCCTGCTTGGTATGGGTGCCCAGGCTGCCAACTGCACCCATAATTGGCACAGTCTCCCTTGCTGCAGTGTACAACAACCTGGAACAATGACTGGGGCCACCAACTATTTTAATGCAGCTAGGCACACAATTGTTGCTAAAAATAAATACAAAGGAAAGCCCCCAAGTAGCAGAGCCTATTTTATATTTCTTATTCCTGGTTCTTTTGTCTTCCCCTGGCTACTGTAGAGCTGTCCTTTGCACAGACCTAACCTGAGTGCTGTCTGGCTCCTATTCACGTTCTGGTACACAGCCACATCTGGACCATGTCAGAAAAACAGGAGGAAAAAAAGAAAAGGTATACCTAGCAGCTTTCTGTTGCTGGTAGGATGTGCCTGACACATCTTTTTTTTTTTTTTTAATGAGCAGAACATATTTATTGAGGGAAGAAAGCTCCTGTCCCAGAAAGGGACAAGGAGAGGGGTCCCGAGTGGGTGTCCTCCAGAAGCTGTCTCTTCCAGGGACTTTCATAGAGAAGAAGACTTGGGAACTAGCTTATGTGGGTATGAGGTAGGACAAAGACTATGGCCAACCAGTGAGATTACGAGCACCATTGCTCAGGTAAAATTGATTAACATTGGGATCCAGTGGGAAGGCAAGTCACATAGCAAGCGGGCAAGAACACCACCTATTGAGCTTGGGCTCGTGACTCTTTCCAGGATCTTTTAAGGTGATTGATACTTATTTAGCATATCAATCCCTGATGCCCACCCTTAAGGAAGTATGTAGTTGCTTCTGTTTACTCTTGTCTTGAGATCTGGCCCCTGGTGGCGAAGTGTCTGGCTCTAGTTGGAAACTCACCTTGTCTTCCATGTTGTCCTTGAGGGCCTGGCCCTGTCTGACTGCCTAGAATATTTCTATCTGACTTGGCTGCCTACAACATTCCCCCCTCTGAAGAAGTAACCTGAACTGCCATGAGGGAAGTATGGGTGATGACCGCTCTAGCTCCTTCAGGCTGAAAGGGGTCGTAGTTGTGAACTGGCAGTCAGAGATACTCTCCAGAGGTCCTATCTGAAGGCCCTCAATAGACACCAGGAATTTTTATCTTGGGTAGGTGGATAGCTTTGCATCTGGAGGAGACAAATCAAAGAAACTATTAAACATACATGGGTCAAATAACACCAGGGAATAATTATGAATACAGTCAAAATTACTTTCACCAATAGTCATGGCTTTGGGGACCAGCGGGATGGCTCAGTGGTCTAAAGCGCCTGCTTGGGAAAGCTTGGGTGGCTTCAGGGACCATGGTTCGATCCCCGGCACCACATGCTGCGCCAGCCCTGCCCTCGGGGTGGGCTGAGCTGGCCATAAAAATGAGTGAATAAACAGACAAAGGTTGTGAAACAAGAAAAATAAAATAAAATTTAAAAAAAAATAGTCATGGCTTTAACAAAGATGACAAAGATAGGGTCTGGGAACCTCACCATTTACATACCACTGATTTGATATCTAACATTTTGGAGACATTACCAGAAAGATCGATTAGCATAACAATCTTATTTTTAAGAAATCTAATCTATAAGGTCACACCTGTGTTTATTATTAACATGGAGTACCTTAATTACATCAGAAATCAACCAGGTATGGGGCCCAGCAGGATGGCTCAGTGGTCTAAAGCGCCTGCTTGGGGAAGCTTGGGTGGCTTCAGGGACCGCAGTTCGATCCCCGGCACCACATGCTGCGCCAGCCCTGCCCTCAGGGTGGGCTGAGCTGGCCATAAAAATGAGTGAATAGGGCCCGGCGGGATGGTTCAGTGGTCTAAAGCGCCTGTTTGGGAAAGCTTGGGCGGCTTCAGGGACTGCGGTTCGATCCCCGGCACCACATGCTGCGCCAGCCCTGCCCTCGGGGTGGGCTGAGTCAGCCATAAAAATGAGTGAATAAACAAACAAAGGTTCTGTAACAAGAAAATAAATAAATAAATAAATAAATAAAATTTAAAGAAATGAGTGAATAAACAAACAAAGGTTCTTAAACAAGAAAAAATAAATAAATAAAATAAAAAATTCTTTAAAAAAAAACAGGTGAACTTAATACACTTATAAAAAACAGCATAATTTTTATTAGGAAGCAACCTGAATATATTGTACTATCTCAGTTACAGCTAAAGCAAGATGTCTTTTAAAGTCTGTTTCTATTGAAGTATGACAACTGGAAGGAAAATCAGGGTTGGAGAAGAACAAAGAGACCTGTGCCAATGTCCAGCAATAGTCTGGGTTTCTCTCTAGTCATGATTACTTAGGGCTCCTCTATGGAAATGGCAGGTAGAGATGACAGTCCAGCCCGAGAGAAGAGGCTGGCCCAGTGCCCTACAGTCCTACTGGACCATCTGGGAAGCCAAGTCTGAGCTCTGTGGCCTATGCCTCAGAGTGCAGTCTCACTTCTAGCTTGTGGGCCTCTTTTTTGTTTGTTTGTTTTTTGAGATAAGGTCTCACTATGCAGTTCAGGGCTGGCTTTGAGTTCACTTTTGTAGCTCAGGCTGGTCTCGAACTTGCACTGATCCTCCTGTCTCAGCCTCCCAAGTGCTAGGATTACAGGTGTGCACCACCACGTGTGGGCCTCTTAAGGCAGTCCCTCTTACAGTGGCCTGGCTTCTGACAGTGGCAGAAGATGGACCTCATTGTTGTTGAGCTTTTCTTGGAGCCTAGAGAATCAGCGACTGTACTGAGCTGCAAAAGCAGTGATTTTTGATCTTTTTTGTTTTCTCTCTCTGTTTTTTTCCAGTCCTGACCATAGGAAATTATTTTAATGTCCTATGAAGTATCAAGTGAGTTATCTGGAGCAAAAGCTGTCTTTTGTAACTTTTCTAGTATCTGGAGTTGACTGTAAGATGAACTTATCTGTAAGAGTAACTGAAGGCTTGGTTCTGGTTCTTGGTCCTTTAAGATTACACACTAGAAAATGGCCTGACACATCTTAAAGGAGGAAAGTTTGTCCTGGCTTTTGGTCGCAGTGGTTTCAGTCAGCTGGCCCCAGGGCAGACATGTCACTGTGGAAAGGTATAGTGGAGGAAGGCTGCCCATGTCATGGTGGCCCAGCAGCAGAGAGCACGGGAATAGCTAGAGAGAAAAGGCCAGGAACCATATAGTCCCCAAAGGCACACACAGCCCAGTGACAAATGAGGTTAACCATTACCAGGAGGATCTAACACCATTTCTTTGAGTGAAATGAAATGACATCACTACTTCTGAGGTGAAGTAACTGAAAAGCAGCTTTGGGTTGATGTCTCCTGACTCCCTACACAACACCTCCACAGGGATAAAGGGTTTCATAAAGCATAGTATCAGGAATGGACTGGAGCCCCTTCCCAGAAAGGTAAAACAGGAAAGAGATAAAGTCCAACACCTTGGCCCTCTTTACTGAGTTCCCATTGATTGCTATTTCCTCCCAGAGTTTGGGCCTTTTGTGCTCATATGCCTCATAATTTTGTTTTTGAAACTTTAGCCATTTACATAATATATTTTGGCATCTCTTTGATTCTGAGTCCTGCCTCCCACACTGTGTTGTAGTGTAGTTTACTTAATGACTTGCTTAGACCAATCCTGTGGTGCCTGTCTCTGCCTCCTCCTCCAAGGTGAGTGCCTCTTCTGTGTTTTTTTATTTTCAAGCCCGTCTTTCTAGGGGTAACCCCACGCTTTCCTCACTTCCTTGGCACTGGAACAGAATACCCCCAACAACCACAACCTAAAGGAGGAACACTTTATTGTGGTTCACAGTTTCAGGCTCCAGTTGGCTGGCTCCAGTCAGGAAGGGTATTCTGGGAGGGCCTGGCCCAGGACAGCTGCTAATGTCAGGGACACCAGGGAGCAGGAAAAGAGAGCACAAAAGGGTGTAAACCTGTCCAGGTCATTGATACGTGAATCCACTGATCAGTATAACACACCCATGCTCAAATTGCCCTCCAGAGGCCCAGATCTGGGCCACAACATCCAGGATTTGGTTGGATGTTCAGCCCAATCATTATGCGGGAGTGAGCCCTGCAGTTGCTGCTGACACATCTACGTGTATCTTGTGGGGAATCCACTGCAAACGCAGGCATTTTCTATACATGACAGCATTTACCTCTGCCAGGCCCTTTCTCCTCTGCAGATACACAAGGCATAAAGTTCAGCCAAGGAAATGCGGAGAGCTGAGCAGGCCACCCCTAAGTGTGACGCAGACGGCAGGTGCAGGAGACAGTAGAGACCATGGGAACATGAGCAGCCACGCCACTGCCAGAGTGCAAGGTCAATGGCCACCAGGGCAAGTGCCTCACTGTCATGGCCCACTGGAGTCACTGAAGGGAACAGGTATCTTCCTACTCTTACAGGACCGTCATCTGTGCTCTGAGAACAGCTCCACAAACCAGCTTCTCACTGCTATCCCTTCCCTGCCAAGGCACTGAGCAATGCCTGGCTCGGCCTGGAAAGGAACCTTCCGAGACACAGGGATGTGCGACTCAGTACAGCAGGCAGCGGGCAGACGGTGAACGCAAGGAAGCCCGGGTGCCCGCACTGAGGAGAGCCGGAGAGGGACTTCAAGCAGAGGCTTCAGCCCAGGTGGGTGTGTTACTGAGAGGAGACTAGGCCCTGAGGGATAGAGGGGCACCCTGTTTGTTGCCTCCATTCCCTACAGTGGAATATGAGGTTGGTTTACCTCAAAATCCTGCTTGAATCACAGCACTTGGTCCTTTCATTGGCTGACTTTATTTTTTTTATTATTGTACTTTCAGTATAGGGTCTACAGGGTGTCACTACACAGATCAGACCCAGTGATGCTGTCTTTTTCAGCCTCCCAACACTGGGATTATAGGTGCATGCCACCACTCCCAGTCTCAGCTGCTGTCTCCTTGTGCCCTAGGGGCAGGGCCAGCATGGCCCACAAGGGATCAAACCCTGGTTGCTGCACCTCAGCAGGCACTTTAGTCTGCTTAACTATCTGGCTGGCCCTTCATTGGTTGACTTTCTAAAGGATTTCTGTGTTGCTTTATGATTCTTTCCCCTATTACTGAGCATAATGGTAGAGTGAGTTATTTATTTTTGGTCTTTTTGAGACAAAGTCTTATTTGCAGTTCAGGCTGGCCTTGAGCTCACTTTGTAGCCCAGGCCAATCTCAACTCACAACAATCCTCCTGCCTCAGCCTTGTGAAAGGTGGAATTACAGGCATAGGCCACTGTACCCAGCTGAAACGTTACACATTTAAAAGGATCAAAGAAGCCAGGCGTGGTGTCGCATGCCTGTAATCCCAGCACTTGGGAGGCTGAGGCAGGAGGATCAGTGCGAGTTCGAGACCAGCCTGGGCTACAAAAGTGAGCGCAAGGCCAGCCTGAACTGCACAGCGAGACCCTGTCTCAAAAAGACAAAAAAAAAAAAAAAAAAAGGATCAAAGAGCAACTGGCACAGTGGCCCACATGCCTGTAGTCCCAGTTACTCAGGAACTGAGGCAGGAGGGTCGCTTGAGCTCAGGGGTCAAGGCTGGCCTGGGGAGCACAGGATCAATAAGTCAAAGGGCCCAAAGGGCATTCAAGGGTCTCCCCATAGTTGCTGGGTGTCACATACAACCCCAGTGCTGAAGGTAGTGCAGCTTGCAGGCCTCTGGCTTTATGGGTTCAGATGTTTAGGACAGCTGAGGCCAGGTCATTGGGCGTGAGGGCCCAGGATCCTTTGACTAGTCACCTCCTCCTCTATCTGAGCATAGAGTATAAAGCTGCATCCTGGGAACCATTCAGATTTGGGGGCAGGGGGAGTACAGGGAATTGAACTCATGACCTCATGCTTGTCAGGCAGGCACTGCACCACTGAGCTAAATCCCCAGCCCCCTGGGAATCAGTCTACCTACCTTCCCAGGCCACACAGGGGCCTCAGATAGTGTGAAACTGCCCAGTCTGCCACTACGGAACTCCTGAGGACCAAATCCTGAGCCACTGCCATTGGGTGGGAACAAATGCCAGTTGCATTCTGGTGACACACCAAGAGAAGCTGAGTGAGGGATGTCCCTCATAGGTGGCTGCCCCAGAAGGGTGTGTCCTATCTGGAGGGATAGTGGCAGTTGTCAGCACAAGTCACTAAGGAGGCCCCAACACACAGAGGTGAGAAAAATGGCGTTCCTACCAGGTGTCCCACCGCACTGTCTGGGTGGCTGTTGTCTGACTGCTGGGTAGAACAGGGTTTGTGGTGCCGGTTTCTCTTCTGAGCTTGGACAGCTGCATCTTAGGTAGGGGACAGAAGAGAAGGGGGAAGAGCAGGTGTCCACTTTTACCTCAAGGGCACATTCTTTTGTTCTATTTTAGTTCGGTTTCTGAGACAGGGTCTCACTATGTAGCCCAGAATGATCTCCTGCCATACTCCTGCCCCAGCGCGCCCCAGGGGATCAGAGGCCTGGGCCACCATCTGTTTGTCTTGTGAGTACCGCGGACTTCGTGGGACAAGGCTGCTTAAAGGGCTGCTCTGCAGAATCAGAGCGGTAGGAAAGGTGGCATTGAGGCCCTGGCTCCCCTTGAAGGTTGCCTAGAAAAGGCCCTCGGGGAACAAACGGGTCCCTGTGCCGGTCCCAGGGTCGCCTACAAATCCGCTCCATTGTGTGGCTGGGTAGTGCTCCTGTTCACTTCACGGGGAGGAGTGCGTGTGAGGGGGGAACGAGCTACAAGGTACCCAATCCCTCCCTCAAGTCCTCCTAAGTCGACCGCCCCAGTGGCCGGGCGGCGTGCGAGTGCCCTCTGGTGGCCACCTCGGGCGCGAGTGTTGGGCGAGCAGCCAAACAGGGCTGATTTGCAAGCTAGAAGCATGCGTTTGTTGTTGCCTCGGGGCGCAGAGAGATGATGGCGCTGTCGCTGTGCCTGGTTGGCCTCACTCACCTCCCACCCTCCCCCCTGCCCCCGCAAAGGGACCCTGCTACAAAGCGGATCAGAACCACCCTGCCTTGGAGCCCAGCCTGTGAGAGTCCTTGGCGGAGTGGTCGCAAAAGAGGCCTGGGACCCTGGCTGCAGGGGCCAGGGCTGGCGCGAGTCTGGAACGGTGGGCCAGTAGGCTGAAGGACAGGCGCAGACAGTGGAGCAGCAGCCTGGATGGCTAGTCAAGAGAGGCGGCAGCGAGGCCCCTTCAGCCCCACGACGCCCGCACGGCCCGCAGTAGGAAGGCTGAGTCTCTCGCACAGAGCCAGGCCCATCGTTGTCCCCAGCGCCCCAAGCAGGAGCTAACAAAGCACAGCAATGAGGAGTAACCACATATGCCCAAGAGAGGAGATTGTGCCCTTCACCTTCTCTTGTTCGGGTTGAGTTCCATCCATGAGAGCCCACACAGGCCTCCTTGACTTCTTCACCTTGAGGTTTATTTTGGCTCCTCCAGCAGGCAGCAGTCGGGGTGGGGCACCTCTTCCTGCACACCTCAGCAGCTCTGCTGTGAGCCCCACCTGTGTGCACAGCAGCTCTGAGGACACCTGGATGGAAAACTGCTAGCTGCTCAGGAGAGCTCCATAACCAGAGGGGAGGCTAGGCTCTGAGGGTGGGCACTGAGGTCTCAGCTCTAGAAAGTGACACTTAGCATGGTAAGGGCAGATGTGTAAGAACTAAGGCCCTGCATGTGGAAGGCACACACTTATAATCCCAGTACTTGGGAGGTGTGAGTTCAAGACCAGCCTGGGCTACAAAAGTGGGCTAAAGTCCAGCCTGAACTGTATAGCAAGACTCTGTCTCAAAAAAACGAAAGAAAGAAAGAAAGAAAGAAAGAAAGAAAGAAAGAAAGAAAGAAAGAAAGAAAGAAAGAAAAAGAAAAGAACTAAAGCCTTGTCTCACTTGCTCACCCATCAGTGGTGGTGGTGGCCTACCCTCCTGGCGAAACCACTGCAGGGCTGGGCAGGCCACTAAGCTAGTAGCCACAATGACCTTGGACACCCAGCAGTTGTGGACACTTTGGATAGCAGCATCCCAGCGCACACAGACCCCAGCTCTCCATGGCATCCAGGCACACCCATAGCCACAAACCTGTGACACTCAGAGCTATAGGGCGAAGCCCAACCAGGGGCCATGAAAAGGAGAGGACTTCTCTGTAGGGTCCTAAGCAGCCCAAGAGATTGGTCTAGAAACAGAAGGATCAAGAGAGCTCAGATACTCACACTCACAGGCAGGGACAACCTGGGTGATGAAATGGTCTGTTCCACTGTAGGCCACACCTGTCCCTGGGACCCTGGTGCTATTTGTCAGAGCCCTTTTTTGGTTCTCATCTTGGCCTAAGAAGTCTAAACTTACAATCCTAAAATCACGTTATTGAAATTACACCAAGTTCATTTCAATCCACCACCTCCAGTGCAACCTACAGCGATAACAAAGACACTAAGACATAGATAGATAGATAGATAGATAAAGACAGATAGATGATACAGAGATACATAGATATAATTATTGGGAAGCCAAGGGACCCTAGGTCCAGCCACGTAGATGGCTTTCCGGAACCAAGAGAGCAACCCAGGGCTATACTTGGGTATTATTCATTGGAGAAGGGGGAGTGGCTTGTGAAAGGGAATTGTGGGAAGAAGGGGAGCACTGTGAGCTGGGCTAGGTAGGAGGCCTGTATTTACCTTCACCATATTCAGAGATATACAAAGGAAGTAATTTGCATTATGCTACTGAGATAGTATCTAACATTTGGGGGTCTGGTGCTTCAGTTCTGACATGTAATCTTTCAAGCCCCAGGAAATCATAGCCTCTATTTCAAGACTCAATCCCAGCTGACACCGTGGAGCATTGGCTCTTCATCCTGTCAGCAGGGAAACACTCGTGCCATCTTCAAAAATTACCACCAGCACCTCGGCTAGACCGATACACACTGCTTAAGGCCAATTGAGAGGATAATGAGAAGTCCTAGCCAGCTCTGTACATTTCAATACGAGGGCATAGGGTCAGGCTCAGTCAGAATAGAGACAGTCACTCTTCTTTTAAGAGCTGCTCAGGAGCCGCTGAGGCTGTAAGATTACACCTGTAATCCCAGCACTTGGGAGGCTGAGGCCGGAGGATCGGTGCAAGTTCGAGACCAGCCTGGGCTACAAAAGTGAGCTCAAGGCCAGCCTCAACTGCATAGTGAGACCCTG
>PVJA010054294.1:0-11728 GCA_004027025.1 Myocastor coypus
TAATATGAGTAGAAGGTTGTTGATTTAAGACAAGTTTGAGATCCACTAAAACTAATTGTTGTATGTTTGTCCTTCTGGTGGTTGTGGAAGCTTCATATTTTCTTTGGACATCATTAGACGTCTTAGCTCTTGAAGTACAACTTTAATGCTATATGAATTTTGCCATTTTGCTAACACTGGTATGCTGCGTGCATCCACCTGAAAGGGGAAGAAAAGAATACAATTAACTTCTAACTTTAAAGTACTGTAACATCGATTTTTAAACATACCTAAATAAGAATGTCATACTAAGGAAAGCATAGATTCAAAAGTATAACTAGAGGGCCCGGCAGGATGGCTCAGTGGTCTAAAGCGCCTGCTTGGGAAACCTTGGGTGGCTTCAGGGACCACAGTTCGATCCCCGGCACCACATGCTGTGCCAGCGCTGCCCTCAGGGTGGGCTGAGCCGGCCATAAAAATGAGTGAATAAATAAAGGTTCTGAAACAAGAAAAAGATAAATAAATAAAATAAAAAATTCTTAAAAGTATAATTAGAAAAACTGCACCAGGAATTTTCTAAAAGTCTGGATTTTGTCTGTGTCCTTTTCTGTATTGTACAATAAACATTCAATGGGGCTGGTGAGATAGCTCAGCAGATCAAGCACCTGCTTTGGGAAGAGTAGGGGGCTAGGGTTTGATCCCTGGTGCTGCATGCTGTGCTGGCCCCACCCCTACGGCTGGCTGAGCCAGTGGCTAAGCATGGTCCCTTTGATCCCAGCAGTGGAGAGACTGAAAACAGGAGGATCACTAGGAGTCTGAGCTGTGTAGTACCAAATACATAAAATGAAAAAAATTTAGGGGCTAGGGAGATACCTCTGTGGCACAAGTGCCTGTCTGGCAAGTGCAAGGTCATGAGTTTGAGACCCAACCCCACAAAATAAACAAACAAACAAACAAATCTTTGGTCTCAGAAAAAAACTTGTATTTTAAAAAACTACTTTATCAACATATTTACCAAATCTTTCTTGATGCCAGTAGCCAAAATCTGAACCACTGACTCAAATCTGGGTAAGAACTGTTGACCTGATCTCTGCATCCACATTTTTTTCCAATATACTGTACGCACTACTCTAAATTTATCTCCCACTGTAAAAGACAGAATGGAGCTCCTGGGGCCTGGTGGGATGGCTCAGTGGTCTAAAGCACCTGCTTGGGAAAGCTTGGGCGACTGCAGGGACCGCAGTTCGATCCCTGGCACCACATGCTGCACCAGCCCTGCCCTGAGGGCAGGCTGAGCCGGCCATAAAAATGAGTGAATAAACAAAGGTTCTGAAACAAGAAAAAAAGAAATAAAATTTAAAAAAAAAAAAAAGAATGGGGCTCCTTCAAAGACGTATTCCAGGTAACTTGTAGCACCCAACCTGTTGGGGCTGATAGCCCCAATCAGAGCCCTTTTTCAATGTGACCTCAGAGCTCACTCGTTGGGATCGCTGGGACCTGAGTATACGCCCACAGTCCCTCTCCCCAAACCGGATGTTTGTCAGAACAGGTGGAGCTAAAAGAAAGATGACCAAAATACTCAAGGAAAACCTGCAAAATGAAGTGTCATAAAAGGCATGGACATTATGCTTTGGAACCTAGATGATCACCCATTAAGTATAAGCTTATGCACAGGCTCAGAGCTGGACAGGTGCGCACCTGTCATAGGGAAATGGAAACAAGATCCTTATGAGTTTGAGACCAGCAGAGGCTGTGTAGTAAGTTCAGGGTCAGCTCATACTATAAAATGAGTCTGTCTTTAAAAAAAAAAAAAGGGGCCCGGTGGGATGGCTCAGTGGTCTAAAGTGCCTGCTTGGGGAAGCTTGGGTGGCTTCAGGGACCGCGGTTCGATCCCCAGCACCACATGCTGTGCCAGCCCTGCCCTCAGGGCGGGCTAATCCGGCCATGCAAATGAGTGAATAAACAAACAAAGGTTATGAAACAGGAATAAAAATAAAATTTTTTTAAAAAATAAATAAATAAAAATTAAAATTAAAATTAAAAAAAAAAAAAAGAAAAGGCCTCTTAGCAAATTAAGAATAGAAAGGAACTGCCTCTATGAAACATAATTTCATCCTCAATTATAAAAAAATTGAATGCTTTGCTGTTAAACAAAAGCAAGACATGTACATATTCACCATTTCTATATAACACTGTAGCCAAGAAAATTAAGAAAAGGAAGTAAGAGAAAGCTGCTCAAACTCCAAAGAAGAGGTGTAACTACTTGCAGATGCCATGGTTTTGTATAGACAATCCTCAAGAATCCACTGAAGAAACAATCAGGGCTAATAAGCTCAGCAGATCTACAGGATACAAGATCCACATACAAAAAAGCAATAGTTATAACCATGTGTGGTGGCACATGCCTAAAATCCCAACATTCAAGAGGCTGAGGCAGGAGAATCATTGAATTTGAGGCCAGCTTGGGCTGTATAATGAGACCTTGTCTTGAAGGGGAAAAAAAGTTATTTCTGCATCATTTGTAACAAAATATCTGAAAATAAAATTTAATAATGTCATAATAGGATCAAAAAGGATAAAAATTATTATACACTGACAGAAAGTAAAAATCTAAGTAAACAGAAGACTTAGTACCACCAAGATAATAATATCCCTCAAAATGATCTACAGATTAAGCAAAATCCCTGTCAAAATTTCAACTGACTTTTTCTGTTTTTGTGGAAAAAGCTGTTCCTAAAATTCAAATGGGAATGCAAGAAACTCAGAAGAGCCAGGGGATGATAAAGAAAAATCTGGATATCAAAACTTACTGTAAAACTATAGTGGTATTTGTGTAGGTCATACAGGTAAGTGGCATACAACTGAGAGCCCAGAAATACCTTACATTTATGGCTGCACCAAGAAAATTCAATGAAATATCAATATTTTCAGTAAGTAGTTCTGGAAGAACTGGATATCCACATGAAAGCAATAAAGCTGTTATCTGTAACATACCAGTCACAAAAAAATAACTCAAAACAGATTATAGGCCTAACAGCTAAAGTTATATAGTCAGAAAACTATATAGTACTAAACAATGACACTGTAGTTGACGTCTTAAAATTCAATACCCAAAACATATTTGGAAAAAAAGAAAAAGTAAAGTCTTTCCCATCTTGCAAGATGGCTGGCGAAAAAACTGAGAAGCCAGACACTAAAGAGAAGAAACCCAAAGCCAAGAAGGCTGCTGCCAGTGGTACTGGTGAAAAGGGTAAGGTGAAGGCAAAAAAGCCCAACAAGGAGCAGCCCCACTGCAGCAGAAGCCCTGTCCTGGTTAGAGGAATCGGTGGATACTCCCAATCTCATATGTATTCCAGAAAGGCTTTGTACAAGACACAGCTGCTAAATTAATGATTGAGAGGAAAAAGGAGAAAGTTCTTGCTACGATCACAAAACCAGTCAATGCGGACAAGAATGGAGGTATCCAGGTGGTTAAGCTTTGAAAAATGCCTAAGTACTACCCAACTCAAGAAGTGTCCCAAAAGCTCTTTTTTTTTTTTTTTTTTTTTTTTTTTTTTTTTTTTTTTTTGTCTTTTTGAGACAGGGTCTCGTTATGCAGTGGAGGCTGGCCTTGAGTTCACTTTTGTAGCCCAGGCTGGTCTCGAACTCACACTGATCCTCCTGCCTCAGCCTCCCGAGTGCTGGGATTACAGGCGTGCACTACCATGCCCGGCCCAAAAGCTCTTGAGCCATGGCAAGAAACCCTCCAGTCAGCAGTGAGGAAACCTCAAGCTAATATCACTCCCGCCATCATCTTGATCATCCTCACTGGGTGTCACACGAAGGCAAGAATCGTCTTTCTGAAACACTTGGTCAGTGGCTTGCTGCTTGTGACTGGGCCTCTTAGCCTTAATCATGTTCCTCCATGAAGAACACAAAAATTTTTCATTGCCACCTCTACAAAAATTGATATCAGCAAAGTGAAAATCCCCAAGCACCACACTGATGCTTACTTTAAGAAGAATCTACAGACACCCAGACACCAGGAGGGTAAGATCTTCAACACCAAGAAAGAGAGATACCAGATTTCAGAGCAGTGCAAGGTAGATCAGAAAATGGTAGACACATATTTTAGCAAAAAGCAAAATCTGTTCCTTAGCTCTGGGGCTACCTGTGATCTGGTTTTGCTCTAACAAAAGGAATTCATCCTCATAAATTAGTTTTTTAAGTTTCTTACTAAGAACGTAATTAAATAACTGAACAGGTTGGACATGGTGGTACACACCTGTAATCCCAGCACTTGGAAAGCTGGAGCAGGAAGATTAGTGAGAGTTCAAGACCAGCTTCAGCTACAAAAGTGAGCTCAAGGCCAGCCTGAACTGCATAGTGAGACCTTGTCTCAAAAAGACAAAAAAATAAAAATAAACTGAATATTAAAAAAAAAAAACTAAGCACATAGGCTACCTCAAAATTAAACATTTTTGGTAAGCTGTAAGTGACACACAGCCATAGTCCCAGCCACTCTAGAGGAAGGGGTAGGTACAAGAATCACTTCAGCCCAGGAAATCAAGATGCAGTCTAGGCAACAGTACAAGACCTCATTTCAAGTCAAACCACATTAAAAACTTTATCATTACTAATTATACATCAAGAAAGTAAGAGGAATCCAGATATGATGTTACACACATACAATCCTAGCTACTTAAGCAGCTGAGGAAGACCTGCCAAGGCAACTCAGTAAGACCCTGTCTCAAAATTGGAAATAACACTGGGGATGTACCTCAGTAGTACAGCACTTACCAAGGGTGTCGGAGGCACTGGGTTCAATCCCTACTAGAAAAGAAGGACATGAAGAAAAGCAAAAACAAAAAGAGGGAGGAAGGAAGGGAGACAACCCATGAAAAAAAGTAATTATAAATCATATGCGTGGTAAGGCACTTCTGTCTAGCATATAAACTCTTATAACTAAATAATAAAAGGCCAACAATTCAATTAAAGTGTGCATAAAGACAGACTGTTTAACTTGACTCTTGAGAAGGCTTACCTAATTTAGGTTTTATTTCTTTTTACACTAATTTTTTAAAAATTTTTTTCTTGTTTCAGAACCTTTGTTTATTCACTCATTTTTAGGGCCGGCTCAGCCCACCGTGAGGGCAGGGCTGGCGCAGCATGTGGTGCCGGGGATCAAACCAAGGTCCCTGAAGTTGCCCAAGCTTTCCCAAGCAGGTGCTTTAGACCACTGAGCCATCCCGCCGGGCCCTACACTAATTTTTATAACTAAAACACTACTCATAATTAAATTTATACTACTGAAAAGTTTGGAAATAAGTGCATACTCATGAAACTATCACCACAATGTATCCCATAACCCTTTCTACCACCTCTAAAAGTTATTTCCTACCCTCTTATTATTATTCTTATTGCATGGAATATGTGTGTTTGTACACTCATACACACAAATGATTTGTTTCTGATGAACATAATGTTTCTTTCCAATGCTATGCCATATTTTGATCTAAAAAAACAAAAACAAAACACCACTCTTCCACTTACCTCCTTTTTGCTTTTATTCAGTTGCTTCACAAATGGAAGCCAAGTGCCTTGTAGTTGTCTGCCCTACTAGGACACCTACATGGCAAAGAGTTGAGAATAGTTTCTCGACAACAATACTAAAAAACTGAGGCCCTGAGTTCAAAGTCCCTCAAGGAACTGTATCACACTACGAGAAGCCACATGAATAGATCGGGACAGAATGCTTTCTTAGCTGAACACCCTGCTGACACTGTACCTAGGCCAACCTCTTGATTACAGCCTAGTGAGAGATTCTGGGTCACAGAAGCCAGCTGAGTTGCACTCACATTCCTAACCCATAAAAACTCTCAGATAATAAATGCTTCTTTTAAATTGCTTTCAAAATGCAAACCAAGAGATAGATGAAGAGGAGTAGGTGCTGTTCACAGTATTTTGGGAGGCTCAGGCAGGAGGATGGCTAGTTGAAGTCCAGTCAAGCCCAGACAACTTGATGAGACCATTTCAAAATTTAAAAATAGGGGGCCCGGCAGGATGTCTCAGTGGTCTAAAGCACCTGCTTAGGAAAGCTTAGGCGGCTGCAGGGACCGCAGTTCGATCCCCAGCACCACTTGCTGCGCCAGCCCTGCCCTCAGGGCAGGCTGAGCTGGACATAAAAATAAACAAACAAACAAAAGTTCTGAAACTAGAAAAAAAATAAAATTTAAAAAAATTTAAAAATTAAACAAGGGCTGGGGATGAGCTCAGTGCAAAGGCCATGGATTTAATCACATATACACAGAGCAAAGTATGAATAGGTATTTCTCCAAAGAAGATACATAAATAGCTAATAAGATTATGAGAAGGTATTCATCATTAACTATAAAGGAATTATAAACTAAAAGCACAACAAGGGCCCGGTGGGATGGCTCAGTGGTCTAAAGCACCCACTTGGGAAAGCTTGGGCAGCTTCAGGGACCATGGTTCGATCCCCAGTACCACATGCTGCACCAGCCCTGCCCGCGGGGCAGGCTGAGCTGGCCATAAAAATGAGTGAATAAACAAATAAAAGTTCTTAAACAAGAAAGAAATAAATAAAATTTAAAAGCACAACAAGCTGTCACTTCACACCCATTAAAACAGATATAATAAAACACGTGGGTAGCTAAAATAAAAGATGAGCTAGTAGAGTGATGTACACCTGTAATCTCAGCTCTGTGGAAGACTGAGCCAGAAGTTTCCCAGTTCAAATCTGTGCAACTCAGCGAGACCCTAAAAAATAAAAAGGGCTGGGCAGGTAGTTCAGGAGTAAGAAATCCCTGGGGTTTTTGAATTCTCAGTACCACAAAAATAAAACAAAGAAACAGACATAAATAAGTTAACAAGAAAAAAAAAAAAGTTAACAAGAATGTTCAAACGTTGCAACTTTCACACATTGCTGGAAGGGATAAAAGATAGTCCAGCTGCTTTGGAAAACAGTATTACAGCTGCTCAAAAACTACCACCATTTAAGGCAACCCACTTTCCAGGCCCCCTTTTGTTGCTCTCAGACTGAAGCTTTCTTCCTCTCAATAAATTCTTCCTACTCTTAGTCTCCATTGTTCCTAGAACTCATTCCTCAATTTTAGAGAACACAAACTCCACATTTTGGACATCTAGCACATTGAGAGTTTCATTCCCTTATGTCATTTGCAGGTCTTCCACCAAGAAAACTGGATGGAGGTAAGAGTTTGCTTTTGTTTCATAGGTCCTGGATTGTGACTTGCATAGGTAATCAAAATTTGTATCATGCCATGTCTGCCCATTGCTCATGATGGGTCATGCCCTGTTTAAATGGGAAGGTTATAAAGTTATAATACTTCTTTAATGGAACAATTTATTCTGGTCTTGCATATGTGACACTTGGACTTTGTTGCTGAATTTCCTAGCGTTCCTTGTTTTACCTATCTGACTTGACTGTTTTCTTAGCAGTGCTAAGAAAATGTACTAACATTAACATATCCCCCAATGAGCTTTCATATAAAATGCTATAAAATTTTGCTAGTAAAATCTAGCTCATGCTTAGAAAATATACATGCCCATATAAGAAAAACATAGGACTCCTTCCACTGGTTAAATAATACTAGGTCAGTGGACATTATTAAGACTTGGGAGGACAGGTTTCACTGGAAGTCTGGCTCTGATACCCATCCACACTCTAGAGGTAATGTTGTGCTTCCATTTCCTTTCTGGTCTAATCTTTCACCATTGAGGAGATCTTTGTACCTCTTGGGATGCTCCATTCTTACCTTTCCAGGCTGAGACTGAAAACTTGGGCACATCGTGTATAACTCACTGAGAGCATGAGAGAAGGCTTCTTTTCTCTGGCCTTCTAATCCTTCCCTGCCACATTGTACTTTCTTTTTTTGGGGAGACATATAAGAAAGAATAAAGAGGAAGAACTCTAAACTGTTCAAACTTTTCCCTCTTATCCAACAACTGCGTGAAACCTATAGAAAATGAGTGTTCGCTAATGCCAAAGACAGGGAAGTCTAAAATCTTAGGTAAGTGATACATATCCCATCTCTGGGTCAGATAAGACATTAGAATTTTACCCATCCAGGAAAACACACATAAGAGCTATGTCCTGGTTTAATGTTCTAGGTAGGTCTCCAGGAGACAATCTGAGACAAAAGTGCAAAGAACTGACTTCTGGGTGAAACCAGGAGGAGCTATTTCCAAAGCACGACGCTGACATAACCAAAACATATTTAAGCTAAAGAGGATTTCCAATATTTCCTCGTCCCCTCCTGCATCAAATTATCTTTTATATGCACAGAAGAAAATACTCTGATGGTAAGTTGTGGACTTTAAAACCTTTACTGTAAATTTATAAAGCACTAGGTAATGAATGATCTTGCTCAGGCTTTTACCTATCCCTTATAGAACTCTGATAAACAGTGGTTACTCTACCAACTAGTGAAATGTCCTCAGAGCAGCTGCTACTCAGAGCAGAGGACAGAGCTCCCCAGCATCCTTTTGGTGAACTGCCATTGAAGCCAATTCTAATGGAATGTTGACCAAAATAACAGCTGGATTCCTTTCTAGAGACCAATCTCTGGTTTCCTGGACCAGCAGAAACTGAGAACACCTGAGGTATCATGGCTAGGGCTGCTCTCTCACAGAAAACCAAAGGTTACTCATGAAAACCAGCTCCGTTTATCTATCATACTTTTCTTTCTTTGGTATTAAGTCAGAAACCCCAATTTTTCTCCAATTTGCTGGGAGCTAACTTTAAATTCACCCTGTCCTTAGACTACCTCTTCCTCTAGGAATCAGGCTGATGCAACTTGCAACAACTATCAGGGGAACTATTTACATTTGTGTCTTATGGCTTGCACCAGCAATCCCAGTCAGGCACAAGGGAAGGCAGTTGGATCCCCAGACCCAACCTTAAGGTGGCCTAAGCCCTCACAAAAAAATAAAATAAAATAAAATAATTTTTAAAAGTCCTTCTCAGCCGGGCATGGTGGCGCACGCCTGTAATCCCAGCACTCGGGAGGCTGAGGCAGGAGGATCGGTGCAAGTTCGAGGCCAGCCTGAGCTACAAAAGTGAGCTCAAGGCCAGCCTGAACTGCATAGCGAGACCCTGTTTCAAAAAGACAAAAAAAAAAAAAATAAAAAAAAAAAAAATAAATAAAAGTCCTTCTCAATCTTTGGGCTGGGGATAGCTAAGTGGCATAAACACCTGCCAGACAAGTGCAAGGTCCCGAGTTCTATCCTCAAAGTACATTTTATCTTACATATGCAACAGTTAAGAGATTTTGGTCAGCCTTTTCTCTCACATGTGCATAAAAGACTAATATATGTGATCTTAATAACCTGTGAAATGTGACTGCTAGACAGATAAATGTTTTACTTGTAACTTCAAAGACAGAAAAATTTAAATAAAGCATAATCTTGTCCAAGCAAAGGAAAGGTTGCCCTGATTAGAGGGCTAACACAGTTGTTTTGCAGATTTCTTTGCCCTAGGGCACAGGATGTAATTTCTCCAATCAATTGTTGCATCTATATATCTGTCAAAGTAATCTCCTTCACAGCCTGAGAAGTGCTCTACTTCCCACTCATTTCTTGGTATATGTGCCCTCTTTAAACAAACAAAATCAATAGTTTATTACAAAATCGTACTCCAACCTTTAAAATATTGTTAGTAGTGTTTTAGAACCAATTGTAACTTGTGCTTTCAAGTGTCCTACAGGAGTAAGTTCACCAGCTCCTTGGAAAGATGAAATCGCACACTAATTTAAGTGTGGATAGGCTGGTCAAATTTGGTCTTCCACTCTCCCTCCAGACGGCATCTACTCACCTTGGAGTGGAACCTACTCAATGCAATCTAATCAAGGGACACTACAAGGGTATAAACAGAAATCAAATAGAAATTAAAGGGGACATCCAATTCTTTTTGCATTTCAGACACAGGGTTTCAACATCAAAGCCTCTTACTCCTATGGAATGCTTTTTTGTTGTTTTTGGTTTTTAGGTTGTTTTTTTTTTTGGTAGGACTAGGGTTCAAACTCATGATCTTGCACTTCTTAGGCAAGTACTTGTGCCACAAAGCTATCTCCCCAGTCCCTGGAATACATTCTTAAGCACTAGAAGATGTTTGACCCCTACATGTTGAAAAAGAAATGTTTGGTATTTTTCTGCATATGTACATGGCCTATCTACCCCTACAGCCAAAATGGAATGCAGACAGATGTATTAATTATGATGCTGTTGTACAACTAGAATCATACTGTAAAAAAAGGGGGAAAATGGTCAGAATTGCCTTATGTTCAAATTTGCTTTACATTAATTCTTACTTATGCTCAAAATACAATTATAATCCATGAGACTACTCATGTTCACATGACTTTCAATGAAAACATGTATTTCCATAGCTCTGGATTCAACAGGACAGATCATACTTAAGAGAGACATTTCATTACCCATCAGCCTTAGCTATTAAGAACCAGATAGCTCACTCGATACTTTAGTAAAAACTGCCCTCTTTATTATAGTACTCTATAACCCAGACAGGGAGGAAGTCGAGGAAAAAAAGGGATCAAAAAGTTGTTGTAGCCTTAAAAAATAAAAAAAAAATCTAAATATGATTTCAGGGGTCGGGGCTGGGGAGATAGCTCCAAGGCACAAGTGCCTGCTGGGCGAGTGCAAGGTCGTGAGTACGAACCCTGGTCCCACAAAAAAAAAAAAAAAAAAAAGATTTCAGGAGTCCAAGAAGTTTGATGACTACAAACCTGACCTGCTAACACTGCCAAAAGCCAGGCCACCATAAGAGGGACTGCCTTAAGAGAGAGCCCCCCCACTGTGCTGTACCCTGACTGCAAATGCAGTCACTAGAAGTGACTGTACTGAGGTGGAGGCCCCAAAGCTCAGACTGACTCGTCTTCCTAGCTGGTCTAGCAACCTGAGGCATTGTCCTCTCTCTGGCTGGACTGTCATCTCCATGGAGGAACACTGAGTAACCATGAGTAGAAGGAAAAAACAACCTATTGCTGAACGTTGGCACAGGTCTCTGTCCTTACTTTCAATCCTGGCCTTCCTTGCAGCCATCATACCTCAATAAAAAAAAGTCACCAGGTAAAAGGTAATTCACATGAGCTATAACTTGGATAGCTCTTCACCTGTATGTTTTAGTTATGCCTAAAAACCCAACTCCCATCCTGGGGAGAGAAGTTTTTTGTCCTATCTAAATACTATAATATTCAAACACAGGTTGCAAACTAATCAAAATGATGTTTAGACTGGTTTTACAAACAAAATATATTGTTATCTGTGTACAATAACTTGTAGTTCCTTATTGGTCAAAAATAATGTGTTGGCCAGGGAGATAGCACAGTGGAATAACTGCTTGTACGGTAACCACAAGGTCCTAATTTCAACCCCTGGTACTGGGAAAAAAAAAAAAAAAAAATGGGGGCTGGGGAGATAGCTCTGTGGCACAAGTGCCTGCCTGGCAAGTGTAAGGTCATGAGTTTGAGTTTGAACCCTGGTCCCAGAAAAAAAAAAAAAAAAAAAAAACTTAAGAGAAAATTATTGAGTAATACTTCTAAAATAAGAAAAACACTACAAAATTAAAATGTATTTCAAAGGTTTCCTCTAATGCTTTAACTTCAAAAAACATAAAACAGTAAAAAATAAAAATAATATTTAAAAAAATAGCAATTCCCTTAGCCTAATTCAAAGAGTTCACTAATGAACAATTTATAAAAATCTGTGGGGA
>PVJA010054295.1:0-11624 GCA_004027025.1 Myocastor coypus
AAAAAAAAAAAAAAAAAACCCTGAAGCTTATAATGTCTAAAATAATTATCAGAATGTCCTTAAACCTGCTATTGAAGCTTTTGCATAGCAAAAGAAACCATCAGCAGAGTGAAGCAACAGCCCACTGAGAAGGAAAAAATTCTGCCGGCTCTTCCTCAGACAAAGTCTGATATCTAGAATAAAGAACTCAAAAGATTCAGAACCTCCAATGGAAAGACTCAGTACAAAACTGGGTATCTAAAATGAATCCACACTTCTCAGATGAAGAAGTACAAACAACAAAGAAATATGTGAAAAAAATGTTTGTCACTGATCATTTGAGACCTACAAATTAAAGCAGTGGTGAGATGAAATCTCACTCCAGAGACAGCATCTATTATGAAAAGTCAACTAATAACAAATGCCATTAGAGTTGTTGGGGAAAGGAACCCTTCTCCACTATTGGGGGAGTATAAACTGGTGTCACCACTGAGGAAATCCGTGTGGAGATTCCTCCAAAAGACTAAAGCTAGAGGTTCCCCTTCACCCAGCTCTTCCCTGTCTTCATATCTTCTTGAAAGAATTAAAAGCATTACACTACAGCAATAATTTGCACAGCCTTGGTTATAGCAACATAGTTTCTAGCAGCTAAATCCTGAAAATGTCCCAAATGCCCATCAAACAGTAAGAGATGGTTCGGTTATCCAACGGAGTACTACTTTTTCATAAAGAAGCATAAACTTGAGACATTTTTAGGTAAATAGACGCACCTTGAGAACCATATTCTTATTTAAAATAAATTGAACACACATAGTTTCTCAGATGTGAGAAACCAAACGTGTATATAGGGCCAATATGTGTAATAGATATTGTGAAATAGGAAGAAAATGTTCAGATGGGAAGGAAACGTAGGGAATGGGGAAGGAAAGGAAAGGAAAAGGAAAAAATGAGATGGAAGGAATACATGTAAACAAAATTTCTATAAATAAGGAGGGGATGAGTGGCTGAAGGGAACAGAAGGAAAGGAGAAAAGAATCAAGATACAACATGTACACGTACAAATTCCTTATGATGTGTGTCACTCTGAATAGCTAGATGTAGCAATAATTTTTTTTTTTCAAGTCCCACAGCTAGCCCTCCACTCCCAAGTGCAGCTCCTGGTAGCGCTGATGCTGAGCCAGCTAGAACCCTAGGCCTCCTCTCCTGTCTCTCATTTCTCATTGGCTGTCAAACTCTCCTTGCATTTGCCTCCTCCAGGAGAAATGCTCTCTGGCTTCTGAGCAGGCTCTGCCCTAGGGCACCCCTACCAAGTCCCTTCCATGCCCATGAGCAGCGTGACCTCCTGAGCATGGGGTGTAAGTGTTACAACCAGGCTCTCAGGGTCTTCCTGGGGCTGTGCCTGGCGTGGTCCCCTCCTACCTGACTCTTCCTCCTTGCTCACTGTCACCGACCTTCTGAACGTCCCGCCACTCTCGCCCACCCACCGCTGTGGCATCTGCTGTGTCTTGTCCCTTTTCCCCTCTTGCCTGCCTCACCCTGTAGACCTTGTCCCAGGCATCTTTCTGCAAAAGGAAACCTTCACTCTCCCAGCCTCTAAATGCTGGCTTAGTCTCAGCCCATGAACCTTCTGACCACCTCGGCGGGCACACACCAGTGCTTGTGGGGGCTGCCGTGGCTTCTGGGCACCTCCCTGGCGCTGTGCCCAGGGAGGACACACTGTTCACAGCTGAGCATGTAGGCCTCTGTCTAGTGTCCACTCCGTGTCAGTGTGCAGAACAGTGGGAATGTTACTCTCTTTAGGAAGCTCTTTCTTTATTAAACTGTGTGGTAACATAAGCAATGAAAGCAAGAAATTTGATTTCTGTAACATCCAAGAATCCTGTGCTATCTGGGTGTGGTGGTGCACGCCTATAATCCCAGCACTGGGAGACTGAGGTAGGCGGATGGGTGCGAGTTCAAGACCAGCCTGGACTACAAAAGTGAGTTCAAGGCTAGCCTGAGTTGGGTAAATAGCGAGACCCTGTCTCAAAACAAAACAAGCAAACAAACAAAAAGAATCCTGTGCTTTCCATGTGTTCCACATCTCTTCTCTTCCTCTCTCCCTTTCCCCCTCCCCTCCCCTCTCCTCCCTTTCCCTCCCCTCTCCTCCCTTCCCTTCCCTTCCCTTCCCTTCCCTTCCCTTCTCTTTCCCTTCCCTTTCCTTCTCTCTTCTCTTCCCTGTCTACATCCATCTAAAGCAAACTGCTGATAGTGTTTCTCTGAATCGACCATATAGGAACATCTTACAGAATTTTTAGGACTAAAAAGACAATCATACTTCCAGGCTTTATCCCAGGAGAAGTGCATTTTCTGCCGTAGCCCCTTTTCCTTGTCATCTGCAATGCTCTAAAAGCTCTATGAAGTTAGAATTTTCTTTCCTTTCTTCTTAGGATGTTTATCCAACCTTTTAAAAGTCAAGTTGAGGCTGTATTTTCATGCCACAAAGTTCCTTTCATTTTATCAGCATAAACAGCTTCTTTCCCCCCAAAAAAGAAAGTTAAACTCAACCTTCCCAAAATAAAGTCCTCAGAACTTAATCCATATTTGTTTACTACTGAAATAGACATTAAATTAAAGATCTTGTGGGTCAGGGTACCATAATAGGACAAGTTGAAAGAGACCCTTGGCAAAATTTAAAAACCAGTGACTATAAGTGCTCTTCGAAGGACAGGATCATTCCGACAGCTCCCTGGTTCTCCTTCCTTCCTCCCCAGCCAACAGGCCAGGTACCCTTGTAAACTTAGTCCCAATGAGCTGCCTAAGTCACAGATTTCCAAGCCACTCACCTTTCCAAGCAGCAATGTGCAAGAAGCTAAATCCCAAAAGCTGAAGGAGAATGGGAGGGGGAGGATTTGAGTTTTGAATATGTTTTTAGAGAAGTCCTTGGCATTACATAGGATTTATGGTGTGCCTCATAGGCTGGGTACATCGAATGAGAATGCGTGCTGTCAAATATCTGCCTTTAGTTAGCCTTGGAGCTGGAAGAGCCAGGACCCAAAAGGTAGAGAGGAGAAAGCACTCATGAGAAGATGCAGCCTGAGGATGGCTGGCGTGCTAGGGTGTCTCTGAAAACCAGCAAGTGAATTTCAAAGCCTTACTTTCTGTTCTGTTTCCAGTGTGGTTTTGCAGTTCTTCTGTCTTCTGAGACTGGCTTGTTTTTTTATCTGTGCATCATTATAGATTAAAGAGGCCACGTGCTGCTGCTGTCGCTACCCACCCAGCCACTTGCCTGGGGCCCACGACACCCTCTAAAAGGCCAGTTTTTAAATTCGTAGGAAAGACTTTTAAGATGTGGTTACAAGTTCTAAAATATACAGATTTTTTTTTAGCTGAGTAAATTATGTTTCCCAATGAAAGCCCAGGCATAAAGGTTAGCATTTTTCTAGGAAAAAAAAAAAAAACAGGCCAGGTAAATACAAATTCCACTGTAGCTGAGGATGGCTTCAGGCTTGAATTGCTTCCACCATTGTTCAGAGATAACTGGCTTCTGAAAGTTCAAAATGCAACTTTTACTTTGAAAGTTCTGGCAATAATAAATAATTTCTAGAATCCAGATCTGCAAGTCCTGTAACTTTCTTGCCCCGGCGTGTTCCTGGCCAGGCCCTCACAATCCCAGAGTACCCTGAAATGCTCTCACAGCTTCCTGTTCCCTGTTTGTTCCCCTCCTGGTCTCATGTCTCCCCCACATTTTGATTTAATTACACTATCAAAACTGATGTAGGGCAACATGTGTTTTGTATCCTGTCTCTGAACATAGGTACCAGTGGAAATACTGGTGGCTTTTACCATACCAAGCCACAGGGTACTGCTACGGACACAGAAAGCTTCTTTCAATTCAGTTCTTGCTTAAAATCAAACTTTGACTTGGTTCTTAACTACCTTCCCCTTTTAGTTTTTTCAAGAACCAGAATCTATAACACGTAGGATTCTGCTTTTCCCTCTGCTTCCTTATCATGAGTCATTTCTAGTTCTTTGCTTTAATGTCTCATGCCCAGTTCTGTATTTGGCAAACAGTAGCCCTCAGAACATTTTTGTTGAATGAAGAAATGGATTTGGTGTTTACATTTACCCACCATAAAAGTACAGATCAGCTTTCCCTGCATATCATTAATATAAGCACCCTTGGCACCAGGAGGAGAGGAGGAGAGGAGGGGGAGGAGGATGGTAAGGATGGTGTCAGTCTTACATTCCCCAGGTTCTCAAAACAGTATTCAATCCTGATAACTGTTAATTCTCCAGACTCCATGCTATACTTGAAATGTCGCTGAATGTTCCATTTATCAGTTCCTCGTTTCTCTTCAGGAGCCCTAAATATAAATTCTGTTCTGTGATGGCTTCCTCTGTAGTCTTCATCTGTTAGCAAATCCATTCCTTCCTACCATATCAGCTCTAATTACTGAAGAACCGCAGCTTTGAACCTAACCCTAGTTTTCCCACAAGTTTCAAAATGAGTAAGCACCTCTCCACAGGAGGCTCTTCTGGTTCTAGATAGAATTGGGTTCTCCGTAGGACTCACCCTGTCTGCTTCCTAATTTTTACTCCTGGCTTCTACTAGGCCTAGAGTCTCCTTTCCTCCTCCACACCACTCACTTCTGTGCCTTACCCGAATCCCTTCCCTCCTCCTATCATACCTCAGTCAACTTTATGCCTACCACTCCACACCTCGACCCCTCTCGGCCTCCTTGCTCCGTGGTCCAGCTCCTCTGTGTATTGTATGTGTAGGTCAGTCAGCCACCTTTCTGTATAACCCTGACCTGTATGCAGCTCCCCTACACAGAAGCTTTCTGTTGTTCCTGTGCCCCCAACAACTCTTCTAGCACCTACATGAGCCCTGAGTATCAATCAAAGTAGATAGTTTTTATTGTCTGACTATCACACTTTTTTAATTCATAAAATTTTGATGATTTTATTCCATTTGTCAGAATATATGATTGCTGGGTGTAGTGTTTCAAATATTATCTATTCCAAATAATGGTATGTATGCTATAGTAGTAGAGAGGATTGCCAAAATGGAAGCGAAGCTGAGATTTTCAGAAATGAGAAATGAGCTAACAGGACTGCCATGGACATGGACAGACATCAGTGGAGACCTGGAGATGGTGGAATTGGGTGGGGAAGGTGAGGCCTGCTGTCACATTCTGATAAGAGCAAACTGCCAGCAGCATGTACTGGTAGGAAGCACTAATCTAAATAACTAATAATTACAAAAATTTTGAAACTAGGGCTGGCCAAATAGCTCAGTGGATTAAAGCATCTGCAAGCAGGCACAGGGGCTGAGGGTTCATTCCCCAGGCCTGCTATGCCCACCTCACCCCAGGGGCAAGCTGAGAGACTGAGACGGTGTGGTGGTTCAGGTCTGTAATCCCAGCTCTTCGGAGGCTGTAAACAGGCTGATCACTGAATCCAATCTGGTGGTGAGATCCTGAATTACCCCATAGACCCTTCTCTAAAAAAAAAAAAGCCTGTGGAAACCAAAACTAAGATCACAAAACATGTAATTTGTTCACTATTTCACATTTTCATCAATTATGTCCTCACAACCCAAAATAAGTCAAACATAATGAACAATTAAATATGTAATAATGTTACATATTTACATTGTAGGCAGGACTTACATACCTATGAGGAGATATGCATGGGTACATGCACACATGCATGTATGTTTCATAGGGTTATATTTGTCAGAGTAGCCTCTTTTTTGAAGAGGTGAAAGATATTTGCATAATTGAGGTGGGAGACATATTCAAAGTTTGGGAGCCAGATACAGTGCCATACACCTGTCATCCTAGCTGTTCTGGGAGCCTGGGATAGGAGAATCACATGTTCAAAGCTAGCTGCACAACTGAGTAAGACTTCGTTTCAATAACTGCTCGTCAGCACTCTGTGCTCACACACTTGCTCAGGGATTTAACCCAGCGTGCACCTACACGCTGTGTGCAGCAAACTAGACAAGAGTGTGGTAGTGCTGGCGCTCCGTGACATGGTTTTTTCCAAGCACCCTCCTGCTCCTGCCCTTGCCCTCATATTCTGCTTAGAATCTCCCATTAAGCATTTCTTTCCCAGGAAGCAAAACTCACTGGCCAGAGAAATCGTCCTTGTCACTGGAGTTAATCAGAACACTCCCTGCCTATGAATTTGCCAAGCCTGAAAGCAGACTGGGTCTCTGGGATATCACTAAGCATAGTGTCCAGGAAACAGCCACCCAGGGCAGGACCCTGGTGCCAGGACTTGTGCCTTCCTGGAAGGCTGCAGTAACTGAGAAGATACCTACAGCTCTGCAAAGAACATGAAAGCTGAAAATGAAGATGTTAGTATTTTAGTGAGGAACTAATGCCCTGAAGCCTGAGGAAGTGGTTGATAAGATGATGAGTGGAATCCTGACCAATCAGAAGGTGATTTTTGTCCCATCTAATATCTGCCTCCTAATAGCACTGGAAAGGATATTTCCTGAGTATTTCCTGGCATTTTTAAAACAAAAAGTCAATATTAAGTTTGATGTAGTTTTTGAACATACAGTTAAATGACAAAATATCAAGTTCTCTTGATAACTGATTTATCAAGTTTAAACTAATTCTATCAAATATTAATCAGAACATTAATGTTTTTACCTTTGTTTTTCCTAATTATTCTTCAGTTGGACCCCTGACAGTACTTATGTATTACCACTTGTTATTTAGCATAAAACTAATTTCATATAATAAAAACAAATATCTTAGAAGTTGTTCTTATGAATAAAAAGAACAATTTTATAGCAATAATTCTTCAGATTTTATGGCTCACCTAAGAGTTTGCACAGTGGCCAGGGTTCAATCCTGGGCATGCCCAGCTGGCCCCTCTGCTGGGGCATGCTGAGACAACAATTGAGACTGGATGCATCTGTAATCGCAGTGCCCAAGAGACTAAAAACAGGAGAATCACTACATGTTCAATCTTCAAAGTGAGACCCTGTAGACCCTGTACTAAATACACTTTAAAAAAAAAAAGTTTGCAAATCTTGTACTATCAATGTTTACTTAAAGATATGTCATTTTAGGGCTAGGGAAATAGCTCAGTAGAATAGATGCTTGCCTGGCAAGCACAAGGGCCTGAATTCAATCCCTGCCCCGCAAAAAAAAAAAAAAAAAAAAAAAGATATGTCATTTTAATGGCTCTAAAATTATATATAATTCACATTTCCTTTTATATTCTATTTAAAATCAGAAGCTTTAAGTTCTTTAAATATAACGGAAGATTGTACCAAGTAGCATTTCACAGAGAATTTCCTGACTCAAACATTTTATCCTGCCTGGTAGCATTCGAGAGATACTTCATATTCTAACACTGAACATGTCAGACAAAGAGAGTAGAAACAGATATGTGTCACAAGTATAAACAGCATCACTGGTAGAAGGCTGAGAAGTGGTAGGCCATGCTTATAAATGGCAACAATAATATGGACCAAACCTAAATATTGGTATTTCTATCATTTGTGTCATAAAGAGAATGCAGCTTAACCTTCAAATGAGAAGAGCAATTATCTAATCAGGGGTCTTTGTAGGCATGTAGTTAATGCAATGAATGAGGCTCAGTAGGATGGCTGCAAGAGCAAACCTAGTTATTGAAAAGCAGGAAAGTCTGTTGAGTTTCCACTAAATTTTCAAGACCACTTCAGACACTTACATGAGGTACAGACCTCTGATCTGTGTGTCAGAAAGCTCTACTTACAAATACAAAAGAGCAGTTCTGATCCCTGATACATGTAGCAGATGAGATACATTAAGGTCCAGCAACTTCAAGTGGACAGATGTGCATCTATCTTCCAGGCAGAAATAAATATATCGTCAACATGTCAAGGGCTAAACACTTCTTTTTTTTCAAGTGCTAAACACTTCTGAATAATCTTAGTTTATACAGTAAGTAACCTAATTAATCTCACTGCAAATTATAAGAACCATGGTAATCTGTTTAAGGCAAGTTGTACTTTAGAATCTGTAAGGTTTCTCCAAAAACATAATTTCACATATAATTTCTTCCTTTTTATTCTGATATGCATAATCAAAATACAATTACTGTGTAGTATAGTACCAGTTTAGTTGATGTAAATCTATATCTGCTTAAAATGCAGATTACTAGATATAGATAAACAGATAGGTAGATAGGTGAATTACCAAAGCTGAATCAAAAAGATTTAAAAATCCTGAATAAACCAATGTCAAACAATAAAATTTGAGATGTTATTAAAAACCTACCAACAAAGAAAAGCCCAGACCCTGACAGATTCTCTGCTGAATTCTATAAGAAACTTAGAGAAGACCTAACACCACTACTACTGAAAATCTGTAGTGAAACTGAAAAGGGAGCAGTACTACCAAATTCATTTATCAAAGCAAGCAAAACTATAAAGAAGGATCCTGGGCCAGCAAGCTAGCTCAGCAGTCTAAGCTTAGGCAATCGCAGGGACGGCAGTTCAATCCCCAGCACCACGTGCTGTGCCAGTCCCACCTCCAGAGCAAGATGAGCTGGAAATAAATAAATAAATAAATAAGTAAGTAAAGTTTTATGTATGTGTGTGTGTGTGTGTGTGTGTGTGTGTATATATATATATATATATATATATATATATATATATATATAATATTATGGCCAGCTTACCCTGCCCTGGGGGGTCAGGCTGGCACAGCATGTGGTGCTGGGGATTGAACCATGGTCTCTGTGGTTGCCTAAGCTTGCCTAAGCAGGCACTTTAGACTACTGAGCCATCTCACCAGCCCCCAAAATGTATAGTATTAAAAAAAGAAGGATCCTGATACCAAAACTAGAGGAGGACCCAACTAAGAAAGAACTACAAGCTGATCTCCCTAAGGAACACAGACGTAAAAATTCTGAATAAAATACTGGCAAATAGAATACAGCAAATCACCAAGACAGTTGTACACCATGACCAAGAAGGATTCATTCCAAGGATACAAGGGTGATTCAAAAAAAAAAAAAAATAGATAAATGGAATACACAATAGTAACAGGCCCAAGAACAATAACTATATCATCATCTCAATAGATGCATGAAAAGCTTTTGAAAAACTCCAGTACTCATTCATGATTAAAAAAAGAACCTATAGGAAATTGAAATAGATGATCTTTATCTAATTCTGATAAAAGCCATCTATGACAAACAGCCAACATCATATTAAATGGGCAAAAAGTATAGGCTTTCACTCTAAAATCTGGAATAGGGAAAGGATGTCAACTGTCTTTACTTTTTTTCAACATAATCCTGGAAACTTTAGCCAAAGCAATTAAACAAAAGAAAAAAAATATAAGAAATAACGATAGGAAAGATTTAGACTATTATTATTTGCAAATGATGGGATACCCTACACAAAGAAGCCAGAAACTCCATGAAATAACTGCTAGATTTAATAAGCAAACTCGGTAGTGTAGCTGGATACAAAGTCAACACTCAAAAATCAATATCATTCCTATACATGAACAGCAAATTCACTGAGAGAAATTAGGGAAACAACACTTTTCATTATAGCATCCAGAAATCATGAAATACCCAAGAATCTCTTAATGAGGATGTAAAAGACTTCTCTGTTGAAAACTATGGTACTCTACAACAAGGAGATTGAAGAAGATGCAGAAAATGGAGAGATAGCCCACTGCGATAGAAAGAATCAATAGAGTGACAGTGGCCATACTTCCAAAACTATTATACAGATTTAATGCAATTATGATCAAAATTTCAATAGGATATCCCACAGAATTAGATAAAGCAATCCTAAAATTCATTTGGAACCAGAAGAGGCCTATAATAGAAAAAGAAAAAAACAACCTTGGGCAACAAAGATAAGGCAAGAGGCATTACAACCCTTGACTTGAAACTAGTATAAAGCTACTCTGATAAAATCACTGTGGTACTGGAAAAACAAAACAGATCCAAGATCAATGCAACAGACTAGAAAATGTGGAAGCAACTTGAAACATACTCAGTCACCTTGTCTACGAAAGTCCTAAACACATTCATTGCAAGAAAGATGGCCTCTTTACTAAACAGTGCTGACAAAACTGACTCTGTACATGCTAAAATTAAAATCTTATTCATATCTTTTATTATGCATTAATCTAAACTCAAAATGGATCAAAAGTCTAAACATTAAACCAGAAACATTAAATCTACTGGAAGATAGAATAGGTAAAACACTTGAAAATATTGGTGCAGGCAAAGGTTTTATGAATGAAACCACAGTTGTATAGGAACTATCACAGAGAATCAACAACTAAGATCTCATTTTATTAAAGTGCTTTTCTACATCAATAGAAACCACCAACAGAGTGAAGAGACAACCCACAATGCAGGAAAAAATGTTTCCCAGATGCTCCTTAGACAAAGGATTACTATATTTTTTTTTTCTTGTTTCAGAAATTTTGTTTGTCTATTCACTCATTTTTAAGGCCGGCTCAGCCCGCCCTGAGGGCAGGGCTGGCGCAGCATGTGGTGCCGGGGATCAAACCACGGTCCCTGAAGCCACCCAAGCTTTCCCAAGCAGGCGCTTTTAGACCACTGAGCCATGCCGCCGGGCCCCGACAAAGGATTACTATAGAGAACATATAAAGAATTCAAAATAATCAGCCCTCCCAAATTTAGAGACCCAATCCAAAAACAGACATCTGAGGTGAAAATGTACTTCTCAGATGAAGAAATACAAACAACACATAAATACATGGAAAAGTATGCTATATCACTGATCATTTGAGAGATACAAATTGAAACAATGCTGAGATTCCATTTCACCCCAGAAAGAATGGCTGTCATCAAGAAGTTGACCAATAACAACTACTGAAGGAGCTGTGGGGAAAAAGAAACCTGACTCCATTGTTGGTGGGAGTGTAGACTGGTGCACCCCCTGTGGAAGTCAGCATAGTGATTCCTCAAAAAAGTAGGATTGGAGGATCTATTTCACCCAGGTATTCCCCTGCTGGGTATCTTCCCAGAAGAGTTTAGACCATCATACCATAGTGATATATGTATACACACAGTTATGAGAGCACATTTGTTTTTTTGTTTTTTTTCAATTTTTTTATTGTTTAAATTTAACAATAGTTATATTACATATTTTCATCATCAGAATAGTTTAGATTAATACATATAGGTATATAAGATTGATCAAACACTTAAACATTAACCTTTCTAAATCCACATTACTTTATTTTTTTTCTTTTCCCCCTTCTTTTCTTTGAAAGTTGACGTTTTGAATATTGTCCTCACAATCATTCTACAGAGTACAGTGTGTGGGCATGACCCACCTCCCTATTGATGTTGCATAGAAAAAAGAAGAAAAAAAAAAGGAAAGAATATACTTCTCTTTGGACTAAGAGGCAGCAGATACATACGCAGTCAAAGGTTTTGAAATTGCAGTGTGCCACCAGTAAAGCTTGTGATGTTGGAGGCTATTGAATCTGACCCTCCTAAAGCTCATCTCACCAATCGAGCTCTGCATTCCACGCATTGTAATTAAGGATTTTTTTTTTTCTTGCTGGGTGGTCAAGGGCAAGTCGAAGCGAGACCTGTATAACTAAACATTCTTTTTTTTTTTTTTTTTTTTTTTTTTTTTTTTTTTTTTTCGT
>PVJA010054296.1:0-11634 GCA_004027025.1 Myocastor coypus
TTCTTTTATCCTCTTATTAGTCTTGGCTCGAAACTTGCTTTGTCTGAAATTAGGGTAGCAACCCCTGCTTTTTTCTGGATCCCTGTTGCATGGAATACTGTTTCCATCCTTTGGTTTTTAACCTATGAATTTCTTTTTGAAGTAGATGTGTTTCTTGTTTCTTGTATAGTGCATATTGTTGGGTTATGTGTCTTGATCTGGCAATGCACGTCTTTTGATTGGGGACCTGAGACCATTTGCACTGAGAGTGTCAAGAGGTGTTAACTTATTCCTATTATTGTGTTACTGTCCTACTGCTGATTTCCTCATTTTTTTCTCCCTTTTCTTAGCTGCTCATCCTGCCGTGTATATTCATTCGTTTTGACTTAATGGCATTGTAGGCTTTATTATCTCTTTCTAGGATATCTCTTTGCGACACAGCTCAAACTTATAGTGATCCTCTGGTCTCAGCTTCTGCAGCTCTGGGATCACAGGCATGCGCCACCATGCCCCATTTCAGTGGCTGGCAGCCATGTGGTATTGGGGATTGAACCCTGTTCTTTGTTCTTGACAGGAAGGAGCTTAGACCACCTAGCTAGCTCTCCAGTCCTCCATTCTAGATTTTGAATTTTGGACAGGATGATTTGTTGTTTACCATTCCTTTATTTTCTTATAATTCCCAATAGTGTTTTTATTAGAACTTTTTTGATTATAAAAGTAACATAGTATGGGCTGGGGGTATATTTCAGTAGTAGAACACTTGCCTAGTATGTTATCCCTTGGGTTTTATTCTTAGTGCTTCAAAACAAGTAAACAAAAATAGAAAACATCTGAAAGTGCATGCACCTTTTGCAGGTAATGTTTCATTATTAGTCTATAGATACAATTGTTTTACCCTAACAACATCTCTGTGAGCAAGACAGGTATGAAAGAATATAATGTGGAGACAGAGAAGGGCAAGGTGAAGGACTTCCTTCCAAGCACAAGGCCTCACTTCCACCCAGGATACTATCATTAATTAGCACCAGGCTTCTGTGGGCAGGTTGTAATCTACCCATCAATCTCAAAGTCACGCCTGGTTAATTTCCCAGCTGACAATTGCCACCTGCTTCCCTCCCTGTGGGAATTTCCCAAGGGGAGCCTGGTCAACACTGACTCAGCCAGCCCACAACTCACCAGCCTTCCAACACTACTTCTTCACCCACCTTGATCATGCTTGAAGGAAATCAAAAGTCACATCTTCTTGGGAAAAGCCTAGGCCTCTTGCCATCCTGCCCACACAGCTCTCATTCATCCAAACTCATAGATCAGGCTGAACTTCGAGAGCAGTGTGCTGTGGCCCCAAGGTAGGCGGGAGCCTAGGGGAAGGAGCTCATTTCTTGGTGGTCTGTGAGCATGACAGACCTTAAAGCTACTGAGTCCTTTACTTGTTTGCATGGAAAACACAACACTTACTCTGAGTCCACGTTTTCTCACTAGGGTTCTAAGGTCAGAGGTTTTAGCCGGTAGCCTTACCTTGAGTACACTGCTTGTCTTTATTGTTTGAGCTGGGTATTACTCGTAAGATCTACTATTTTTTGAGTATATAACATGTGTCAGGCACTGAGTTGCACAAAATAGTCATTCTGTCAACAAGTACAAAATCCCTGGGAGCACAGCTGTGAATAAAGCTTTTCTGAAGCTTATAATCCACTGGGATGACAGCCACCAGACAAGCACTGAGTTGATGGAATGATTACGAGGCTACAATGAGCAAAGTGTTATAGAGGTGGAAGTCAGGCTGCTTCAAGAGCCTTCACTGGCCTCACTCACTTAACCCTCACTGTCACTCTGGGAAAGAGATACAGTGGTGCCTCGCTTCACAAATTTAATTCCTTCCAGGATTCTGGGGAATATGACAGCATGAGAGCTCATCCTAGGAAGATGGCTGTGATCATGTTTATCACCTGATGCAGAGTTTGAAAACAGGAGCAAAAGCTAGCCAAATGCTTCTATTCATAAAGCACATTGTTTGTGACCAGATGCAGTTGGAAGCTGAGGTCTTACCGTAATGCTGTCTCTTGATTTTCAGACAATGCAACTTGAGCCCAAGGGAGGAAGTAGTGAAAGGGAGTGCTGTAGTTTGACCAAAGATCCATCTAATGCCAAGGATGTGGGAGGTGCTCCTCCTCAGCCCTGCAGGCTCTTATTCAGAAATGAAACCCTTCACCATTGTTGCAGGTGCATATCCACCTGAGTTTAAATGTAGACACATTGTAGGAGAAGATCAAGAGTTCTTACACCCTGGGAGAGGATATAAAGTGGCTGGGAAGCCTCTGAAACTGTATGCACATGTCTTGAATTTCTGAGTACAAAGTCCATGGATCAGTCTGCTCTTTCCAAAGGACCAATGACACCAAAGCTTAGGACCACTGCGTGAGCTCCTTTATTCAGAGCCCAACCTCTGACTTGTTCTCATCTACTCAGCAGGGAGCTGAACAAGCCCAGTGGGGGGGGGGGAGACTGTTCATTGGTTCCCCCTTCTATTTATCTTGTCTGTATCTGTGTCTGTGTCTGTGTCCGTGTCCGTGTCCGTGTCCGTGTCCGTGTCTGTGTCTGTGTCTGTGTCTGTGTCTCTGTCTCTATCAGTACCTGTACATGTACCTGTACCTGCACTTCTATTTTCTATTTCCATCTCTATTGTTTATTCAGACTTGCAATCAGGCTGAATTTCAAGAACAGCAGTGTGAAACAGAGGCAAAGGTGGGAGGAAGGGTCCTAGGGAAGAACTCTCTGTCTCTGTCTTCTCTGTCTCTCTATCTCTCTGTCTCTGTCTCTCCCTTTCCCTCTTCCTGTCTCTTTATTTCTCCCTCTCCCTGTTTCTCTCTCTAACCCCCCACCCCGCCCCCATGCTGGAGATGGAACCTAGTGCCTTGCTTTTGCTAGACAAAAGCTCTCCCATTCACTTACATCCTTAGCTCTGGCCCCTAAATTTCTATAAGGTGTTGGTGATGACACCTGGGGGATCTCCCTTGTGGCTTTTCCCTGGACGGTCTTCCCGGGTAGACAAGATTTCCATGACTGAGCATGAGGAAGGAAGCATGAATTCTTCCTTGCAGTGTGAGCCCATTCTGGCACTGCTGGACTCTGGGAAAGAGAATTGGATGCTTTGATTATCTGTGTCCTGCAGAACTTTCTTTCAGTGATGTAAATGAAGCTGGGAAAGAAGGGCACAGGGAACTCTTGTGCATTCAGGGCTGGTCTAGAGTCTTCCAGGCTCTTTCCTCTCAGGTATCAACTGGACATTTCTAGCTTCTACTACTTCTGCTGGAAGATAGGTTTGAGGTCCATCAGGAGGTCTGCAGAGTGGTTGTTAGAGCTTCTAGTGCTCTATTATTTCTTTTAATAATAGCTTTATTGAAATATGCCACATCTAGTGCATCTTCTGAAACTCTGGAGGAAAGATGCTAAGGGACAAAGAAAAAAGAGTCAAGATGCAGAAAGCTGAGGTCAGGTAAAGCCCTCTCTCTTGTTGGGAGAAAGGAACTGCTTGAACTTGCAGAATGTTTAGCAATCAGCACAGGAATAAGTTCACAGAGAGGTAAGGGGAGAGTAGGATCTGGGACAGGAAGAATAGCATGCCTAGGTGGCTTCACAGGAGGGACGAAGGGGAAGGGTTTATGTTATCTGAAGTGAAGGTCAAGTCACTGTGTGTGTCAGCTCCCTGCATTCTGCCAGAGTCACGAAAAGCAGTGACCTTGTCCTAGATCCTGAGGTGTAGACAGCTTTGCCCTCAACACAGATGTACTTCACATACCATGTGATACACTCACCCGAAGTGCATGCTTCAGTGGTGGTTAGTATACTTACAGTTGTGACTCAGTCTCTAATCTCCCCAATTCTAGAACATTTCCATCACTCCAAAAGGAAATCCCAAACCCACCCACCATCAGCGCCTTTGTTGGTACCATACTGATTCGGCAGGCTTGTACCCAAAGGCTGAGTCAACTTGAACATGGCACAGCTGCAACTTTTTATGCAACCCTAGTGTCTTTGCTTCCCTTACATACATAGGTATACACTAACATCGTACAGTCTGGCTGTGAAGATGTCACCATTGTGCATTCTGGCTGGTTGTGATATTTGTGTCACAGAGCTACATCACAATGACACATGCCTCCACCAAGGCTGATATCCTACACTGCAACATGTTCCTGCCCCTCCCTCTCTGAGTGCTGTCCCCTGGGGTTCCCACCTCTCGGCAGCCCCTAGCCCACTTTCTATCACTATGAAAAGAAGTTGCCTATTCTAGCTTTTCGTACAGATGGAATCACGTGATACGTGGTCTTCAGGAACTAGTTTCTTTCAAGGTTTTCTGGTTGCATCCATGTCGTAGTACTTACCAATTCCTTTGTATTGTTCAGTGCAATTCTATTTTATGGATGTAGCACGTATAGTTGTTCATCAATCAAAGGACATTTTAGTTGTTTCCATTCTTTGATTATCACAGTGTTGCTAAGAACATTCATGCCCAAATGTCTATATGTATACTTTTCTCTTTTTTTAAAAAATTTTTTTTAATTTTTTTTATTATTTTTATTCTTGTTTCAGAACCTTTGTTTGTTTATTCACTCATTTTTATGGCCAGCTCAGCCCGCCCCAAGGGCAGGGCTGGCGCAGCATGTGGTGCTGGGGATCGAACTGCGGTCTCTGAAGCTGCCCAAGCTTTCCCAAGCAGGCGCTTTAGACCACTGAGCCATCCCGCCAGGCCCCATGCTTTTCTCTTGAATGTGTACCCAAGGTTTGAATTGTCAAGTCACACAGTAACTGTATGTTTAATCTTTTGAGGAATGGTCATACTGTTTTCCAAACAAATATTTACACTTCCTGTACATTCTCACTAGCAGTACATGTGTTGGTTCAAATTTGTCCACATACTTACCAACACTTGCTTTTTCTGTATTTTTTATTATGTCCACCCCAGTGTATATAAAATATTACTGTTTGGTTTTGATTTCAATTGTCCTGAGTGGTAATGATGTTAAGAATCTTTTCTGTGCTTATTGACACATATATTTTCTTCAGAGAAAGTATATTCTGATTCTTTATCCAGTTATTGAGCATTTTGCCTCTTTGTTATTGAGTTTTAAAATTTGTTTATGTATTTGGCATGTAAGTTTAGATAAGTAATTTTTTTTTTTTTTTTCGAAATCAGGGTTCGAACTCATGACCTTGTACTTGCCAGGCAGACACTTGTGCCATGGAGCTATCTCTCTAGTCCCACAGATATGTGATTTAAAAGAAATTTAAGCCGGGCGTGGTGGTGCACACCTGTAATCCCAGCGCTTGGGAGGCTGAGGCAGGAGGATCGATGTGGGTTTGAGACCAGCCTGGGTTACCAAAATGAGCTCAAGGCAAGCCTGAACTGAATATTGAGACCTTGTCTCAAAAAGACAAAAAAAAAAAAAAAAAGTAATTTTATCCTTTGGATTTTTTTTTTTCACCTGTTTCATTGGTGCTTTTCTTTTTTTTTGGCAACTCAGGCTGCCATAGGGGTGGGTCTGGTAAGGCACGTGGGGCTGGGTTCAAACCCCAGTCCCCCATGCCTGACTGTGTTCGCCCAAGCAGTGGTTTAAACAACTGAGCTAAACCGCAGGTCCCCATTGGTGTTCTTTGAAGTGTAGAAGTTTTAGTTTTGAGGATGTCCAATTTATCTATTTTTTAGGGTTATAACTTTTGCTTTTGATGTGTGAGCTAAGAAATCATTGCTTATTTAAGGCCACAAAGACAAACATCTTTTTTCTATGAGCTTAGAAGCTTAGCTCTTATATTTAGTCCTTTTTTAAAAAAAAATTTTATTTATTTATTCTTTTCTTGTTTCAGAACCTTTGTTTGTTTATTCACTCACTTTTATGGCCAGCTTAGCCTGCCCCGAGGGCAGGGCTGGCGCAGCATGTGGTGCTGGGGATCGAACTGTGGTCCCTGAAGCCACCCAAGCTTTCCCAAGCAGGCGCTTTAGACCGCTGCGCCATCCCGCTGGGCCCCTCTTATATTTAGTTCTTCAACCTATTCTGAAGTAAACTGTATCTATGGTGTGACATAGGGGCCCAACTTTGTTCTTTCGAATGTATATATCCAGATTTCTTAGCACCATTTGCTGAAAAGGCTACTCTTTCCACCTTGAAATATCTTTGGCATTCAATTTTTTCTAATCTGTTTTATTGTGATAAAATGTATTCAGATTGACTGTCCTCATCATTCACTGTTATCTTTATGATATTTACAAAACAACAAAAATATGTAAATTTCAGAGAAGTTTCTTGATTCTTGGGCAGTAATGATTCATGCTCGCTGCATGGTGCTGTGCGTTTCACAAACATTATCTCATTGAACCCTCCTAATAATGGTGATTCCCATTTTAAAGGGAAGGAATTGAAAAACCAGGAACCTTTCCCATAGGTCAACTGCTAATTATCAGTGGTCTAGGGCTTTAAATCCAGACTCCAGTAGTGGTATTAGTAGTTACTGGCTTGGGCTGCAAAAAGCAATAACAGATCTATGTCAGGTACTAGTGGAAGCCCATTTCTAACTCATGTCACTGGCATGATAATTATAAGGGCTTGTGTATGACTTTTAGATTCACATATAGATAAATAAACTGAGATATGGAGAGCTAAAAAATAAAAATAAAAAATTAGCCCAGCTGGTAAATGGAATCAGGCCTGGAGCCCAACAACCTTGATTTCTAATAGTCACACTGTTCTCTTCAAAGCTTAGTTTTCAATCACAAACATGCAACTCTCCTCTGGGATATTTCTGTAGCCTGTTCATTAGTGATTTCCACAAATCACCGCTTTCCTTTTGCCTGGGCTTCTTGACTCAGGGGTTGCTCGTTTTAACAGTGCTGAGGAAGTTTCCAGGAGGTTTCTTTTGTCTTAATGAAATGAGCAGCTTTCATAATGCTGAGCTTCTGCTCCCCTAAAGTAGGGGAGTTCTTTGTGATAACCAGGTATGGACAGCTGATAAGGACCTGGCAGCTCTGCTGCGGGTGGCATCTAAGGTGAGGTGAATGACCTTCGCCCATCAGGCCTGTGTTCATGGCCTCCCCAAGCATAATGCTGCAGTTCCAAAAACTGACTGGCTCTGTGCTCCCAGTTTTTACTGATTCTTTTGAATTATGAAATGTCAGAGCTCATTAATCCCACTTGTTCTTTTGGGGATGAAAAACGTCGAGTGCCCCAAGGGTAGGAGGCTTGCCCAGGACTTCTGATCCCGGCCCAGGCCATTTCCTGGTCCCTCTGCCTCTCGGCATTGTCAGCGTGTTTGTTTTTCTTTTCCTGAGAGTTATCTGTCCCAGAATGTCTGCTGCTCATATTTTAATAGTGGAATGCAAGATGATTTAATGCTTTTTAGCTGTTTCATTGTGAATTTACTCCAGATAGTTTTCTGTTTAATCACAACAATATTTCCTAAGTTGCCAGGCAACACGATGATGGAGTGTCAGGCTTTATTGCCAGCCGATGAAACAGAAAGACCTTCCTTTTTCACTTCTAGAATGAGCTTTAGTCTCCTGTTCTCTCTCTCTCTCTCTCTCTCTCTCTCTCCTCTTTCCCTCTTTTCCTCTCTCTCCCTTTCTCCTTCTCTCCCTCTCTCTTCCCCTCTTTCCTTCTCCCTCTCTCCTCTTCTCTCTCCTCTCTTTCTCCCTTTCTCCCTCCTTCTCTCCCTCCCTCCCTCCCTCCCTCTCTCTCCCTTTCTCCTCCTCCTCTCTCCCTTTCTTCTCTTCTCTTCCTCTCTCCCTCTCTCGGTCCCTCCCTCTCTCCCTCTTTTCTCTCTCTCTCTCTGACACAGAGTTCCACTCTGCAGTCCAGGCTGGCTTTCAGGTTGCTTTGTAGCCCGCAGTGGTCTTCCTGCCTCAGCCACTTGAGTGCTGGAATGACAGGCCTGTGCCATCATGCCTGGCTCTCTCACTCTTCCTAGGTTTGTGCTCCCGTTGTGTTTAGGTCAAAGAATCAAAAGGCATAGAGAAAACAACATGGGAAAAGCTAAGTTAAGAGGAATGAACCAGAATAAATGAGTGGTGTGAGCTGCTATACATGTGTGATGCTGTGTTGAGTGGGGAATCACTGCAGTGCGGTTCTCAGCCTGTGGGTTGCGACCCCGGCGGGGGTTGAATGACCAAAACACAGGGGTCGCCTAAAGCCATTCTGAATCATAACTGTAGCAAAATTACAGTTTTGAAGTAGTCACCAAAATTATTTTTTGGTTTGGGATCATCACAACATGAGGAACTGTATTTCGGGGCCAGGACATTAGAAAGGTTGAGAACCACTGCCTTAGAAATTAAAACTCAACATAGATTTGGCTAATAAAATTTTAAGAAAATTAAAAGGTTAGAACTACTGAGTGATTTACTTAGGTACAGCATGCTCCCATTTAAGGAAAGGCTTTTGTGAACTCTGGGATGAAGGAAAAGATAGAGTAGAAGAAAACTCCCAGGTCAGAATGCAGCTGAGTAGGCTGTGCCTCTCCCACTGTGTTTTTCGGCATGACTCTGCCCCACTGGATAATTCTCTTAACGTTAGGAGTCCTCAGTGGAGACAGGAGAATGGCAAATCCTGGGGGCCACTGAAGAAAATCAGTTAATGAGTTGCGATGAAGCACGGAAAGAAATTATGTTGTGTTCATGCATTTGGCTGGGGTCGGATGCCCTCGTCAGGACGTTTCCAGCCTTGCCGCCCCACCGTCGCCCTCGGTGAGTGCTACGTGTCGCTTCTCCCACACATGTGCCAGAGCCTCCTTTGCACCAGGCCCCTCATTTACTTTTGCTGGTGTCATGGCCCATGACGCACACACTTCCTTAAAAGGGGGCCGGGATGCAGGATCCTGCACCACAGTAACCTGCGAGTCCCTGCTTGCGTGACGGCCTTTTATCACTCTCATCTTGACCTTTCCCTGATCTGCCCCTGTCCCCCAGTCTCTCCTTTGAGCCCTACCTCTCTTTGAATCCCTCCTTTCGTAAAACACCCCCCAGATGCTTGGCCCAGTTAACAACCTCACTTCCCTTCCTCCTTACTGCATCTGCAGCAGCATCCACGGCGAGTTTCCTAAATAAACAACACTCTTCCGGAATTTCTGAGATCTAACTTCCTTTGCTTCACCTTTGCCAGAGTTACTCTTGTCAAGGTCTCCGGTGACGCCTATCCACCAACAAAGAAGCACAGCCGCTCGCCATCTTGGTATTTTATTCATTCACTCCCTCCGTCCCTTCCTCCCTCACACAGTGCAGTGTCTTTTAGACTTTCATCATAACTCAGTCATTTTCTGATTCAATAAAACTGACTGCACATGTATCAAGCTGTAATATGAGAGGAAGGCTTAGCCCTGGCCTCGAACACCTCTACACTCCACCAGAGGAGAAAACAGTGAGCAGGCACTGAGTTGAGCTCCTGAGCCCAGGAAAAGTTTCCTACCACTCTCTTCGGCTTGGTCAGTTCAGTCATCAGTTTCCTGCTTAGTACGCTCTTCTACCTCATCTATATTCCTCTGCTTTTTAATTCAAGCAATTCTTAAAGGGTATGGTTGAACCATATAGCGCATATTTAAATTTTTAAAATATACCTAGTAAGAGACATGTTGCCATTAATCTGCCTTACAGTATTCCCCCTCAATTTGCGCAGTGTCCTATTGTTCTTGCTGCTTTCTAAACAATTATGGAAGACCTCGCCTGTGTCTTTATGAGGTGTGAGAAGATAAAATATGATGACTGCTGCTGCCAAGTGCATTCCAGCAGAAAGGCAGCCTTGTAAAAACATTACGGTGCGTCTTTGTCCACCTCATTCACCAGATCTGGTGCTGTGCAACTTTGGGCGCTTCCCAAAAGTCAAAATGACCATGAAAGGTAAACATTTTGAATCAATGCAAACTAAAGAGCAACTAAAGATACAAAGGAGGACTTCTGAAATCTGTGTGTTCTGTGACCCTGTCTTTATTAAACCTATCAGCAGAACATACATTTTAAAATCTATATGCAGATCATGGCTGCAAACAAACAAAAAAGAAAGAAAGAGCTGGAGAATCTGGCAATGGGTCCAGCGTGGTGGTGCAAACCTGTATTCTCAGCTTTTGGGAGGTTGGGGCAGCAGGATTGAGGGGAGTTTGAGGACTACACAGTAAGATTGTCTCAAAAAAACAAAACTAACCAACCAACTAAAAACAACAGCATCAGCTGGGCATGGTGGTGCATGCCTGTAATCCCAGCACTTGGAAGGCTGAGGCAGGAGGATCGGTGCGAGTTCAAGACCAGCCTGGGCCACAAAAGTGAGTTCAAGGCCAGCCTGAACTGCATAGAGAGACCCTGCCTCAAAAAGACAAAAAACAAAACAAAACAAAAAAACCCCCAAACAAACAAACAAACAAACAAACAACAACAACAAACCACAACAGCACCAGCAACAAAAACAGCAAAGGAGAGTTTAAAGTAGATTCTGGCTTTGGGAGTCTGCTTGCCTGCAGATACTTGTGCGATCAGTAGCCACCACACAGGGCTGCTGGGGCAATGTGTACCAGTCAGATGGTGCGCTGATTGTTCACACTGTTCTCTTCCAACTGGCTGGCGCGGAATGGATTGTCATAAAGATAAAGCCTTGACTGAGGCCTCTTCCCCTTCGCAACACTGTGGAGCTTCCAGGAGAGCGTTCATGTGGTCATAGTGTTTTGTGAGAACTTGTACAAAGAGATACCAATAGCTCATTAAGACGCTGCAGGGGCTGGGGAGACAGCTCCGAGGCACAAGTGCCTGCCTGGCAAGTGCAAGGTGGTGAGTTTGAACTCCAGTCCTGCAAAAAAAAAAAAAAAAAAAAAAAAAAAGGGAAGGGATGCTGCATCTCTCTAGTCTGATTTTTCTCCTCCTCCTGATTACACTCCTCCTTGAATTGGTGATGGCAGAAGTCTTGGACAATGGGCAAAGAGAAGAAGAGTTAGGCCAAAGTTTAGTCTGAGCTAGAAGGACCTGTGTATGAGGTTCACAGTCACTTCTGTGGATAAACATTGCTCGCCACTCTTGTGTGGGAGTGGCTTCCAGGAAGAGTTCTAATGTCCTTATGCTGATTCAACCAGTGTCCTGACTGAACTGATAGACATGAACTGATGTAAACGGATGTACCAGAAACACGTGGGTAATGGGAGACATTATGGTTCAGAACGGAGGACCCAGAGCTACCCTGTGATCAGCTTTTCCCATCATGAGGTATGGAACACTTTAAACTGAGGGTTCAGCTCCCATCAGTGACTTTTCAAGACAGTTCTCCCTGTTCAGCATATTGTAATCTTTGTAATTACAAATGCACCATGTACAGAAATTACTTTAGCTGGGCATGATGGCTAAATATGATTATAGCACTTGAGGGGCTGAAGTGGGAGGATCACTTTCAGTCTAGCCTTGCAACATAGCAAGACCCCATATTAAAAAAAACAAAACAAAAAAAGGAAAAGAATGAAAATTAAGTTAATTTCCACAGGAAATCCATAGGAATGCCAGTGATATTCATAAGTGAATTTTAAAATTGGAATCCTTATAAAGGCAATATCAAGAAGAAAAATTAAGAAAAATAGTGGGGGGGCTGGGGAGATAGCTCCGAGGCACAAGTGCCTGCTGGGCAAGTGCAAGGTCGTGAGTTT
>PVJA010054297.1:0-11647 GCA_004027025.1 Myocastor coypus
AAAAAAAAAAAAAAAAAAAAAAAAAAATTGGGATCCAATGGAAAGGCAAAATTGGGATCCAATGGAAAGGCAAGTCATGTAACAATAGCAAGCAGGCAAGAATCCCACCTATTGGGCTTGAGCTCCTAACTCTTTCCAGGCTCTTTCAAGGTGATTGATACTTATTTAGCATATCAATCCCTGATACCCACCCTTAAGGAAGTAAGTAGTTGCTTTTGTTCTCTCTCTTTTTTTTTTTTTTGGTGGGATGGGGAATAGAACTCAGGCCCTTAGGCTTGTCAGGCAAGCACTTATCCTACTGAGCTATGTTGTGATATTCGGTGCCAAAAGGAACTTCTAGAAACCTGATGAATTTAGCTCAGAGGTCTCATTGAGACTTGTCTCTCTCAAAGTGAGCCCCAACCCACCAAAGGATATTACTTTTATTGAGTATTCAAGGACAGGCTAAGGAATTTGCATAACTTCTTTGGGAAATACAGACTAGAGATCACTACCTCTTTTACCATTTTCAGAACGTTAGGTTAGTACAGATGCTAATTGAAAACATTCCAAGCAGGGGAGGAGACAACCAGTAACATCCCAGGCAAGGGAAGAAACAACAATCAAGGAGCCATTAGAATAAACGGGTTATCTGCTTCCTTGAATCCAGGTTTCAGGATTCCCCAAGTAACCCCCTACAGCTGTCCTTGGGCTTTATTGTTTTCTACTTAAGATGCTCGGTTCTTATCTCTACATATCCCCCTTCTATTTTTTTTTTTATGCTAAAAATATAATTTTTAAATATTTTATTCTCTTTTTTTTAGAATTATTTTATTTATTTATTTTTTTCTTGTTTCAGAACCTTTGTTTATTCACTCATTTTTATGGCCAACTCAGCCCGCCCTGAGGGCAGGGCTGGCACAACATGTGGTGCCGGGGATCAAACCATGGTCCCTACAGCTGCCCAAGCTTTCCCAAGCAGGCGCTTTAGACCACTGAGCCATCCCACCAGGCCCTTATTTTATTTTTTAATTTTTTATTTATTTATGTTTTTTTTTTTGTTTCAGAACTTTGGTTGGTTTATTTATTTATTTTTATGGCTGGCTCAGCCTGCCCTCAGGGCAGGCGCAGCATGTGGTGCCGGGGATCGAACCACGGTCCCTGCAGCTGCCTAAGCTTTCCTAAGCAGGCGCTTTAGACCACTGAGCCATCCTGCCAGGCCCCCTCATTTAGGTTCTTTTATTTTATTTTATTTTATTTTTATTATTATTATTTTTTTTTTTGTCTTTTTGAGACAGGGTCTCGCTATGCAGCTCAGGCTGGTCCTGAGCTCACTTTTGTAGCCCAGGCTGGTCTCGAACTCTCACCGATCCTCCTGCCTCAGCCTCCCAAGTGCTGGGATTACAGGCGTGCGCCACCACGCCCGGCTAGGTTCTTTTATTTTATTTTATTTATTTATTTATTTTTTGTCTTTTTCAGACAGGGTCCACTATGCAGTTCAGCCTGGCCTTGAATTCACTTTTGTAACCAGGCTGGTCTCGAACTTGCACCGATCCTCCTGCCTCAGTCTCCCAAGTGCTGGGATTACAGGCGTGCACCACCACGCCCAGCTTCATTGTGTTTATTTATTTTATTTTATTTTGTTTATTTATTTATTTTTTAGGTTCTTTTTTTTGTGGGACCGGGGTTCAAACTCATGACCTTGCACTTGCCAGGTAGGCACTTGTTCCACAGAGCTATCTCCCCAGCCCCTTTTTTTAGGTTCTTTTAAGGTGATTAAATGGGAAGCCTCCAAAAGCCCTCAAGCTGGCCGTCACCTCATTAGCATAAGACACCTATCACTAGAGATCAGGATTTTAGGAACTGCTTGTCACAAGATAGAAGAACAAAGGATTTCACAGAACCGTGGGTCCACAGGCTCTGGATCACTGATAAATACCTGACTGGAAGTGGCCAGAAGTAGCAGAAGTGAGATAGACTTCTGTTCTCCACAGCTTTGTGCCTACAGGCAGCTGAGAACTTTCAGTCACAGATGCTCTGTACTGTCCAATGCTAAGCATTTCACAATACTTATTTTACTTTGCTTACCGTACACAAGTGAAGTTAGCCAGAGCTCACAAACTCTATCACCAGGAAATAATGAATTTGAGCTCTGAGAACAGGACTGTTTTTTTGTGTGTGTGTGAGACTGGGATTCGAACTCAGGACCTTGCACTTGTCAGGCAGGCACTTGTGCCACAGAGCTATTTCCCCATCCCCACCTAAGACTTTTTTTTTTTTTTGTCAGGACTGGGGTTCGAACTCATGACCTTGCACTTGCTAGGCAGGCACTTGAGCCGCAGAGATCTCCCCAGCCCCAACAGGACTATGTGACCCACTTCATACTATATTTCCTTACATTTTTATTTTATTTAAAAAAAATTTTTTTTCTTGTTTCAGAACTTTTTTTTTGTTTTCTTTTTTGTTTGTTTGTTTATTTATTTATTTTTATGGCCGGCTCATTCTGCCCTGAGGGCAGAGCTGGTGCAGCATGTGGTGCTGGGGATCGATCCACGGTCCCTGCAGCCACCCAAGTTTTCCTAAGCAGGCGCTTTAGACCACTGAGCCATCCTGCCGGGCCCCAAAATGTGGACTTTTTAAGCTTACTTTTGGGTATAAGAGATAAGAGGGCATGGTATTGCAAAACTGTTACAGATGTGAGTGTGGGTTTGCTTACTGCTGTTCACCATAGACATACACTTAAGGAACAACCTTCTGAGGGAACATTTAACTTAACAGCATTTGCAGAAGATGATTCATCGACTTTTGCGTGTGTGTGTGTGTGTGTGTGTGTGTGTGTGTGTGTGTGTGTGCAACTCAGACTGAACTTGAGCTTGTTTTGTAAGCCAGGCTGGTCTCAAGCTTGCAATGATCCTCCTGCTTCAGCTCCCCAAGTGCTGGATTATAGACATGTGCCATCGTGCCTGCCCATTCATCAACTTTTAAAACGCTCTTGGGGGGCTGGGGAGATAGCTCGGTGGCCCAAGTGCCTGCTGGCAAGTGCAAGGTCATGAGTTCAAACCTTGGTCCTGCACAGACACATGCACACACACGCACACATACACAATTTCTCTTGGAAGGCTAGCCGGAGAGCTCAGCAGATTAAAGTACCTACTTGGGCAGACAAGGAGCTAGGGATTCCATCTGCAGCCTGCCTTGCTGGCCCTGCCCTCAGGGTACACTGCAGAGAATGAGATTGGGTGTGGTGGCACTTCCTGTAATCCCTGTCCTAGGCTGAAAAACAGGAAAGATCACTAAACGTCCAGTCTGTGTGGTGAGACCCTATACTAAATAAATAAAACACCTTGGGCCAGCAAGATAACTCAGTGGTCTAAAGCACCTGCTTAGGCAAGCATAAGGACTGGGTTGAACTCCCAGTACTACATGATTTGCCTTCTCTGCCCCAGGGCAGGCTGAGCTCTCTACCAAAACAAAACAAGACAAAAAACACCTCTTCTTATGCATATTACTTAGGCATACTAGTAACATTAGATTCTTACTTTTTAAGTCTGTACACTGAAACACATGTACAAATAAATTCACACACGTTTGTGATGTGTGGTGGCTCGCATAAGGGCTTGTAACTCAAATAGGCTTATTAATTTTGCATCTCAAATTAGTTCCTAACAACCCAGCAACTAGGAAAATTCCTCTGTGAAGAAAGTGTCCAAGCTTGGCCTGTTAATTATTTTAATGGATTTCCAATGAAGGGTGAACAGCCAAGCTATGTAGCCTGCAGGCATTCCAATGGGCATAACTACACTGATTGCATTAAGAGCCCATGGAGGAAAATCCCAAATGTTCTATTTTAATTTTTTTTTCTTGTTTCAGAACTTTTTGTTTATTTATTTTTATGGCCAGCTCAGCCTGCCCTGAGGGCAGGGCTGGCGCAGCATGTAGTGCCAGGTATCCAACCACAGTCCCTACAGCCTCCTAAACTCTCCTAAGCAGGCGCTTTAGACCATTGAGCCATCCTGCCAAGCCCCTCTATTTTAATTTTGAAAAACTGTTTTTCATAGGCTCTGTCCCTTGATATCTATAAGCTATAGGGAAGGACTTCAGTAAAAGCGAGCAGGCCAACGTGCTCTCTTGTAGTTTTTTTCAGTTAAGAGTAACTCATTTTGGGTTCTGGGTGGATGGCACAGAGGCATAAGCATCTATCTGGCATGCACAAAGACCCAAATTTGATCCCTGGTCCTACATGCCATGCCAGGCCCTGGAACCCGGCATGTTGGCACACACCTATAATCCTAGCACTCCAGAGGTTGAGCTAGGAAGATCACACAAGTTCAAGACTATCTTAGCTACTCTTTTCCCACTGCTGGGACAAATACCCAATACTCAAAATGAGGGAAGGAAAGGTTTATTTAGCTCACAACTATTGGAGGTTTCAGTCCACACTCAGCTGACTCCAAGTCAGAGTGGCACATGACAGAGGGCAACCTTTGATGCTGGCTGCAGCTAAAAGCAAGAGAGCCAAGGGGAGCACTAGCAGCAACTCACGCAGCTAATTTCTCCTCCTTCTTTACATTGAAGTGCAAATCACCTGCCCAAGGAGAAGTGCAGCACCCACACCCACAATAACCAATCAAAATTCCAGAAGCTGCCCCAAGACTGCATGAGGCTTTAGGGGCACCTATACCTAAACCATAGCAGAGACCATACTGGGGGCTACAAAAGTGGGCCCAGGACTACTCCAAACTGCATAGTGAGACCTTGTCTTAAAAAACAAAGTAGCCCATTTTCATGCATTTACAAGGAGTGTATCCCTTTCTTTCTTTCTTTTTTTTTTTTTTTTTTTTTTTTTTTTTTTTTTTTTTTTTTTTTTTTTTTTTTTTTTTTTTTTTTTTTTTTTAATTTATTTTTATGGCTGGCTCAGCCTGCTTTGAGGGCAGGGCTGGCGCAGCATGTGGTGCTGGGGATTGAACCATGGTCCCTGCAGCCGCCCAAGCTTTCCTAAGCACGGGCTTTAGACCACTGAGCCATCCTGCCAGGCCCAAGGAGTGTATCCCTTTCTAGAAGAGAAAGCTAGAAAGTTTGAGCTGGGCATTTACTGCCGATGAGGAAGCTCTAGGGGTCATTTAAGTATTTTGGCAGCAGCTATGAAGAAACTTTCAGCAACTCTCCCAGCTCAGCCAACTAGATCAAGAAAAGGCACTTTAGCCCTGCCTCAAATTTGGAGAACAGAAATTTAGGATAGGCTTCATCGCCCAGTAATTCTTATGAACAAGGCAAGGTATGCCACCTGGTGGTAAGAAATAGAATGCCAAACTCATTTCCTGATACTGGACCAAGACAATAAACTACATTTCACGCCTGGTTTTGATCTTTTTTTTTTTTAAACACAGTGTCTAAGTGGCTCAAGATGGAATGGAACTGAACTTGTGAACCTCTTGTCTCACCCTTCTAGAGTCCTGTGATTATAGATGTGTTCCATTACGTCTGGCTGCAATCATTTTATTTATTTATTCATTATTTTCATTTTGAGACAGGATCTTGCAGTGCAGTTCAGACTGACCATAAGCTCACTGTGTAGCCCAGGCTAGTCTCGAACACGCAGTGATCCTCCTGCCTCAGCCTCCTGAGTGCCAGGATTACAGGCATGTGCCAATGCATCCAGCCATCCTTGTTCCTTTAGTGACAAACAGATGAGATGACCAAGTCTGGCTGTGAGAATGAATTCCAGCAGCTCTGGCTTCTCTCTCTCTCTCTCTCTCTCTCTCTCTCTCTCTCTCTCTCTCTCTCTCTCTCTCTCTCTTTAAGAATTTCTTTTTTCTTGTTTCAGAACTTTTGTTTATTTATTTTTATGGCTGGCTCAGCCTGCCCTGAGGGCAGGGCTGGCGATCGAACCGCGGTCCCTGCAGCCGCCTAAGCTTTCCTAAAGAGGCTCTTTAGACCACTGAGCCATCCTGCCGGGCCCCACTTGCTTCTCTTTTAACCTATCGGGAGAAAGCAAATTCTACTGAGCCCATTAGGGGGAGTGCTACATCGCCAGAAAAGTCGGTTGCTTCTCTCTCCCCTTTTCTCGCTCTCCCTTTTTGCTTCTGTTTCCTCCTCTGGAATAAACCCACAGCTCTTCAGTGGTTTAGCCTACCACGTGAAGATGCCCCAGCATCCTGGCAGTTTCGGCTTCCAGTAACTAACCTTCAGCTCGGATTATTCTTTTTTTTTTTTTAATTTATTTTTTATTTTATTTTATTTTATTTTTTCTTGTTTCAGAACCCTCGTTTGTTCATTCACTCATTTTTATGGCCGGCTCAGCCCGTCCCAAGGGCAGGGCTGGCGCAGCATGTGGTGCCGGGGATCGAACTGCAGTCCCTGAAGCTGCCCAAGCTTTCCCAAGCAGGCGCTCCAGACCACTGAGCCATCCTGCTGGGCCCGAGCTCGGATTATTCTTTCCGCCTAAATTGTTTTCTCATGGCGTGGTCCTCAGCATAATACTGTCACCACTAGGAAACTTTCAAAAATACAAATAAAGCCGGGCGTGGTGGCGCACGCCTGTAATCCCAGCACTTGGGAGGGTGAGGCATGAGGATTGGCGCGAGTTCGAGACCAGCCTGGGCTACAAAAGTGAGCTCAAGGCCAGCCTCAACTGCATAGCGAGACCCTGTCTCAAAAAGAAAAGAAAAAGAAAAAAAACACGCAAATCAGTCTTTTTCCCAGACCAAGTGAATCAGGAACGCAAATGTTAAGGCCTTGGGTGATTCGGATGTGCGCTGAAGTTTTAGAACCACTCCTCCAAGAAAACCAGAGTACGTATAGCCCAGGCGGGCATGAGTGGCGCAGAGGAGGAGCGATGGTGGGTGCTCAGGACCTTGAGCTTGGCAGGCAGGTGCTCATTCTACTGAGCTATCTTCCCGCCCCCCTCCCCAATTTCCAGGGTGTTAGAGAAGCAGAGGGACAAAAAGATAAGGACAGAATGATCACGAAGGTGTTTGCCTACTCCCTCGGCACCAGTTTTATGGGCACGACCCCCCAGATCACCCTGGACGCACTGGTTAGGGATGGCACCACAATCTGCAAGCGGGAGGCACAGACTGAGTTACCCTGCGGTAACCAGATGGAGCGCGAGGAGGCAGAGCTGGTGGCGTTCACTTTCGTGCTCAGCTCCAGCGCTCCCTGCATCTCCGGGTGCGCGGAAGGCTCCGCCACTTCCCCGCGAGTGCGGTGCAGAGGAAAGTGTTCACCTGGCGTAGAAGTCACCGTCAACCCCGAGAAATAACTGGCCCTGCTCCCTCCACCGAAGCCTGGAAATAGCACCTCTTAAAGGGAAAGGCTCGGCGCAGTCTTCCGAGTCACGTAGGACTGCGGCGCGGCAGGTATCGGTCTTGCCCGTTTCCTACCCTCCTCCGCGGGGCCTCTCTGCCTTGCCCTTCTCGCATACGGCAGACACTTATTAAATAGTAGGAGGGGAACAAGGGAAGCGTGGTTTCTGCCTCCTACATTTCTCCAGCTGCTGTCAGAAAGTGCCGGCTCGGGGCCAGGTGGCCTACGTTGTCAGCATCTGAACAAACCATTTTTTAGGGGGAAAGTAACACAAGGATTACGGCACCGCACCACACAGGGGCACTAGAAAAACGGGGGACAGAGACATGGGGGTAGCGGTGGGAGACAGGATCCGTCTGTGCAAAGTCCCGGATCTCTTCGACCTGGCTGGCATCCTCTTAACTCAGCTGCAGACGCCAAGAGCCCTCCCCCAAGTCCCCAGGCCGAGCGACTGTCAGGCCACATCTGCTCCAAATTTATGGCTCCTCCTCCGGCCGCCGCCGGCCTCTCCACGGCCTCTTTACCAAGTGAAGCCCCAGCTGAGACCCCTCCCGCGGGGAGGAACAGGACACACCCGCGCGGCCCGGGCCGGGGGCGGGGAGCAGGTGTGAAGCGCGGGTCTCCGCGGCGCGGTCACCCTCCACCGCGCGGGGCGTCCCGGCCGCACCCGGTGCGCACAATGGCGGCCCATTAACCCGAACGGTCGGGGGCGCGGAGGAAGCAGGCGGGAGCCGCGAGGGAGGAGGGAGAGGCGGGAATGCGGCTGGTGCTGCTTGGCCAAACCGAGCCGACCCTTGGCCGCCGGCGCCATCGTGGGCTCCCAAGGCCGGGGATGGGCAGGGGAGGAAGAGTCCCCGAACTGCTCGGGCCCGGGGTCCGCGGTGGGATGCGCGTCCCGGGAGCTCTGGCAGCCCGCGCTCCAGGAGGCTTCGGTGGCCCATTGTGTCCACTCCGCGGCGCCTCGCGTCCCTCCCTTCCCAGCCCTCAGCTCGCCCGGACTCCACCCCTTGCGCTCCGCCGGGGTAATTCGTGCTCCCAGCGGCCCCGCCGCTAAGTGAGCAGCCGGCGCGACACACACGTGCCCAGGGAAGGGTGTTCGCTGCGGAGCGAGAAGCCGGGGCAGGGAGAAGCTGCACCAAGCCTATCTCCAACGCTGCCCTGTCACATGCCTTTGGATATGGGCACTTTCACTTTCCCGGATTCTGTCCTAATTGCCCTACTCTAACCTCTCCAAGTGCAATGAACGTCGTGTGTGTGTGTGTGTGTTTTCCGGGACAGTACAACAGTACAGGTCTTTGTCTGAGCTGCTCCAGGAGGTTGACATAAAAGATGAAAAGCCTGGTCAAATGTAGACCCCTATCTTTAGGATCAGAATTGGTTGGAGGAGGGGACGCCTGTAGGGAACTTAAGGGCCAGGGTAGTTGTGACAGTTTCGGACACCCAGCTGGGAACTCCCTATTGCTCTGGGGTCCTCTTCCTCGGGGAGCTGGAGCTGGTCTTGAGGGCTGCACTGCCATGTTCGCTGAGAGATGCGTATCTCTGCAGAAGACATAGGAAGGAACCAGAATGAAGGCTCCTAAATCAAGGACTTGGATTCGTGGGCAATGTAGAGCGGAAGTCCGCTGTGTCTGCTGTCAGATCCAGAGTCCATAGTCTCCTAGCCCATGGACCAAATCCAAGGTGTAGACGTATTTGGCTTTTTGATCACAGGCAGTATATATTGTAGAAAATAAAAATGTGCAAAACTAAGCTGATGTGGGCCCATGGACCCACCCAACCTCAGCACTTGCACATCTAGAGGCAGTCTTTCATCTTCCCTGCCACCTTTTCCTCAGGATTTTGGAGCAACCTCAGAAAACCATATCATTCTTCTGTGACCATTTCAATGTAGTCCTAAAGGATAAAGACTCTTTTTGGGGAAAAAAAAAAAAAAAAAAAAAGAAATCTTTTTGCAGGGTGAGGTGGGAGAGGTACTAGGAGCCAAACTCAGGACCTCACTTGCCAAGCAGATGTTGCATCACAAGAATCTTTTAAAGAACAACAGTAATGCCTTTGTTACATTTCAAATAATAATTCCTTACCAACTACATAGTACCACCTAGACTTTCCCAACTGTCTTGATTGTTGATGAGACTAAGATTCACATAGAGTGCATTGTGTCTTTTGTGTGTATGTGTGTGTGTCTTTTAATCCAATGTTTTCCCCTTAATCTTTTTTCCCCCTCCTCCTAATTCCTTTGTTTGATAAACCAGGTGATTTGTGCTGTAGAATTTTCCACAGTCTAGACTTTGTTGAATGTATCCCTATGGTGTCATTTAACATGTTCTTCTGCCCCTATTATTTTCTGTAAATTAGTTGTTAGCTGTAGAGTCTTGATCAATTAATGCTTGAGGCTTATTTTCAAGAGTACTTTCAGGCAATATTGCTTGATTCTGTCAGGAGTAACGTCTGCTTGTCTGTTTTGTAGTTGCTATGTGAACATTTAGTAATGATCTTTGCCTAGATCTCTTATTTCAGTGGGGATTGCTAAATTGTGACATGCTGTGGTTTCCTCTCCGTTTAAGAGCTGGCATCAGTACATCTACAAGAGAGTCTATCATAAACCATTATCTCATGGTATGTTTCTAATAGGAAAATCAAGATAAGTGTTTTATTATTTCCTTTATTTTTTTAAAGTTTATTTTATTTATTTATTTTTTTCTTGTTCCAGAACCTTTATTTGTTTATTCACTCATATTTTATGGCCGGCTCAGCCCGCCCCGATGGCAGGGCTGGCGCAGCATGTGGTGCCAGGGATCAAACTGCAGTCCCTGAAGCCGCCCAAGCTTTCCCAAGCAGGCCCTTTAGACCACTGAGCCATCCCGCCAGGCCCTATTTCCTTTATTTTTTTAAAAAAATCAAGTGGAGCCGGGCGTAGTGGCTCATGCCTGTAATCCCAGCACTCGGGAGGCTGAGGCAGGAGAATTGGTGCGAGTTCGAGACCAGCTGGGGCTACAAAAGTGAGCTCAAGGCCAGCCTGAACTGCACAGCGAGACCCTGTCTCAAAAAAGACAAAAAAAAAAAAAAAAAAAAAAAAAAAAAAAAAAAAATCAAGTGGATTCTTTAGCATCTTCCAAAGGTGACTCACAATTTTATTTAAAAACATCACACCAAACAAAACAAAACCCAGCACCATTACAGGCCAGGGGTATAGCTCAGTGGCACAATGCCTGCCTGGTAAGTGCAAGGTCCTGAGTTCAATTCCTGCTGCTATACAACAACAACAAAAAAAAACCTACCATTATGGAGGGTTGGAGAGCTCAGTGGGTAGAGCACTTGCCTAGTACATGTGAGGTTCTGGGGTTGATCTGTGGAACCACCAAAAAATAAAAAAGTAAAAAAAGATCCCTGTGAACTCATAGATTCAATGTTTCAACTCAAGCATATTTTGGCTGCAAGGATGTTTTAGGACATTTCATAGTAAAAACACTAAGTGCTGACTCCTGGTGTAGATTTGAGCCCTTTCCCCTGGGATTGGAGCAGCTTTCAGCCAAGGAGCACGGTCTAGACATTTCTTCGTGCCCAGAACTTTTCTGTCACTCCCCTGCACCCTCCAGTATGTGCTTATAAAACCAGGTCCAATCCAAAGGTCTCCTAAATGAGAGAGCTGCTGCAGTAACTGAGCTGCCTTGGGCTGGAAGACAAAGCTCTTGGCTGCCCACCGAGAGGCATGGAGTGAGACCTGAGACTGGAGGAGCAACAGGGAGGCAACAGGAGCCTCAGCTTCAGTATGAGCTGAGTCCAAGACTTGGGGACACTGCATCATCATCTTTCATCTGAAACAAGATCTGCAGAGGAAAAATGGGCAAAGTCCAAACCTCTCTCTCTTTTGCTCCCCACCCACTTGGTCTCCTTGACTACTGATGTCTACTAATCGGCCTCCCCACCTTCTGTCCTGTCCTTCCCCCGCCTTCTCTAACTCACCATCCTCCCTTGGAAAGAGGTTTTCCAAAGTGGAAATCTAATCATGTTGTTCTCTGGCTTTCAAATCCACTACCAAGTCTTCATTCCCTTTAGGTTGCGTCTGAATCAAACTTCTCAGCATGGTGTTCATGACCTTAAGCTGGCTACTCTCCATTGCGATGCTGTCCTCCAGCCCTAATCAGTTACATTCAGGGCTCTGTACACCCTGCCTGTCTATATTTTGTTCTTTGTTAAAGTTTTTTATTTATTTTTTTATTATTATTATGGCCGGCTCAGCCTGCCCTTCGGGAGGGGTTGGTGCAGCTTGTGGTGCCAGGGATTGAACTGCAGTCCCAGCAGTTGCCTAAACTTTCCTAAGCAGGCACTTAAAATGCCTGAGCCGGGGCTGGGGAGATAGCTC
>PVJA010054298.1:0-11635 GCA_004027025.1 Myocastor coypus
ATTTCATTGAAGAGTTTGAGGAGTATTGGGGTTATGTCTTCTTTAAATTTCTTGTAGAATTCAGAGGTGAATCCATCAGGTCCCAGACTTTTCTTTATCGGTAGGTTTTTTATTACATTTTGTATTTCACTGGCTGTTATTGGTTTATTGAGAGTTCTAATATCTTCATGATTCAGTTTTGGTAATTTGTACTTTTCTAGGAATCTGTCCATTTCATCTGTGACTTCAATTCTGTGAGAGTAAAGATTCTCAAAGTAGCCATTAATGATCCTCTGTATCTCTGCTGGGTCTGTAGTAATTTCACCCTTTTCATTCTTTATTGCTTGAATTTGAGTCCTTTCTTTCCTCTGTTTGATGAGGTTAGCTAGGGGCTTATCAATCTTATTTAATCTTTCAAAGAACCAGCTTTTGGATTCATTAATTCTTTGTATTGTTTTATTTGTCTCAATTGAATTGATTTCTGCTCTAATCTTTATAATTTCCTCCTGTCTTTGGGCTTTGGATTTCATTTGTTCTTCCATTTCTAGTTGGTTTAAGTGTTGCATAAGACGTTTCTTTGTTCCTGTTCTATTTTCTTAATGTGTGAGTTCAGAGCTATAAATTTCCCTCTGAGAACTGCTTTCATTGCATCCCACAAATTCTGGTAGGTTGTGTTTGAATTTTCATTAAATTGTAGATACTGTTTAATTTCTTGTTTAATTTCATCTGTAGTCCACTGGTTGTTGAGAAGAGTGCTGTTTAATTTCCATGTAGTCTTGGAATTCCTATGGTTTCTTTCGTCATTTATTTCCAATTTGATTGCACTGTGGTCAGATAATATGCATGGGATAATTTCTGTTTTCTTGCATCTACTTAAGCATGATCTATGGACTAATATGTGATCTATTTTAGAAAATGTCCCATGTGCAGCTGAAAAGAATGTGTATTTTGAAGTGGTTGGGTGGAACATTCTGTGTATGTCCACTAAGTCCAGTTGTTCCGAGTTCTGATTCAGTTCTGCTACCTCTTTGCTAATTTTTTGTCTGCTTGACCTATCTTTTTCAGATAAGGGAGTGTTGAGGTCTCCTGTTAAGATTGTGGTATTGGATATGAGATTTTTCATGTCCACTAAGGTTTGTTTTATATAGCTTGTTGCTCCCATGTTGGGTGCATACATATTTATGAGTGTTACCTCTTCATCATGAATTTTTCCCCTAAGCAGTATGTAGTGGCCTTCTCTATTTCGTTTGATCAGTCTTGGTTTGAAGTTTAGACTGTCTACAAAGAGGATTGCTACCCCTGCTTTTTTTTTTTTTTTTTTGAGGTGCTGGAGCATGTAGTATTGTTTTCCATCCTTTGAAGCCCCCTTTTTAAACCTCAGAAAGCTGAGTTTCTCTGCTGGGAATGTAGCTCAGTGGTTACCGCGCCTTCCTGGCTGGCCTAGAAGACAAGCTTCTCAGAATTTTAGCTTCCCATAGTGCCACTCCGTGACTCCTGCCCACACCCAAGGCAAAGAGGCAAGATGGGAGAGTGTAGATTCCCTTCATAGTTTCTCAACCACACTTCTTTAACATTCAGGGGCTTTTCTGACCAGGAAAGGCTCACTCCTCTCAGAGAGCAGTTGAACCTAGTGAATGACACTTTCATGTGTGTCTTTCACAAGCTGATTCAGCAACCTAGAGCCCCAAGTGCCTACTCTACTGGACCCTTAGACGCGAAGCCACTTTCTCTACCCTAAGGCCTTCAGGCTAGGTACCAGGCAACTAGGGGCAGTCCCTAGACCCGCCCTGCTGAAATTAAGCAAATTAGCCAGTTCTAAACCAGCAGAACCTGCTTATCCTTTCTCTTCCATTCCTTTCCTCTAAAAACTCTATAAAGACTCCCTGCCTGCAACTGAATTCCTGTTCGCTCTTGTGACCATCTAGGTTGGGACATGTTCCTCCTTTGGGGAACTGTAGTAAACTACCTTTTCAGTGGCAATTATCTGATCTGGAGGCTTCACCATACATGAATACAAATAAAACCTGCATTTTAAAACATCCCCCAAGCCATCTCCCCTTCCACACCTGCTGTCTAGAGAGGCAAGTGTTCTTCAGGGTTTTGGGTGACTGTGTACCCCCTCTGCGACTCTGTGGCTCCACAAGTAGGAGCATCTGGCAAAGACTGGGAGAGAAGGTGAGATCCTCCTGACACTGTCCATTCCACAAGGTGTCCCTTTCCTGGTCCTCTGGCCACACAGATGGGATTTCTCAGTGCTTGGGTGTCTGACCTGTGGCGCTGTTTCCAGATGTGGCCCACCCTGGGGGAAAGCCAAAGCCAAGTGATAAAGGAGAAAACCGTGAAGCTCTGGGAATTCACACTGACCTATTGAGGCTCTGATGTCTCTCTCCAGTCTGTCTATTAGAGTTTTCAGATAGCTGCTTTTCAAAATTTATTTTATTATTTTATTTTATATTATTTGTGGAGGACCATTTGAGCAGCCCTCCTTGAAAGAAGAGTGACTGTCTCCATTTTGACGAGCCTGATTCTGTTTCCTCTTATTGAAATGTACAGAGCTGGCTAGGACTTCTCATTATCCTTTCAATTGGCCTTAACCAGTGTATATTGGTCCAGCCGAGGTGCTGGTGGTAATTTTTGAAGATGGCATGTGTGTTTCCCTGATAACCCACACTTACTGCTCTCCATTATGAGCTGGGTCAAGACAGGACAAAGAGCCAATGCTCCGTGCTGTTGGCTGGGATTGAGCCTCAAGGTAGAGGCTATGACTTCCTGGGGCTTCAAAGAGTACACCTCAGAGCTGAAGTACTAGACCCCCAAAATATTAGATACTATCTCAATAGTATAATGCAAATTACTTCCTCTGCATATCCTCTCTGAATAATGGCAGAGTTGAATACAGGCCTCCTACCTAGCCCAGCTCACAGTGTTTACTTTCTTCCCACAATTCCCTTTCTCAAGCCATGTTCCCTTCTCCACTAAATAAGATGAGTGCAGCCCTGGGTTGCTCTTTTTGTTCCTGAAGCCATCTTAATGGTTGAACTTAGAGCCCCTTGGCATCTATCTGTCTGTCTGTCTGTCTATCTATCTATCTATCTATCTATAGATATAGATATCTTAATGTCTATGTTTTTGCAGTGAATTGCATCGAGAGTGGTAGATTGGAATTAATTTGGTGCAATTCTAATAACATATTTCTGAGATTATAGATTCAGACTTCTTGGGCAGAAAGGAGAACCAGGAAGGGACTTGGAGAATTATTGAGACAGGATCTCACTACGTAGTTCATTCTGGCTTTAAACTCACTAGGTAGCCCACGCTGACCTTTCAGTTAGCAGTAATTCTCTTGCCTCAGTCTTCTGAGTACTGGGACTACAGATGTACACCATCATGCCTGGATCAGGTAGCTTTTTATTAAGAAAAAGTTTTTGCTACCCTCCCCTGCCAAATGGCCATGGGGATAGAGGACCAGCGAAAGGATGAGAAAGGGAAACCCTCCCCACCCATTCTGCTCCCTCTGCACATTTATAATCTAGCTCCAGGGGTGTGGAACAAAGAGAACTTTCTCAGTGGGACCAGGACAGTCCAGGCTCCCTGTGCTGTCCGGACCCACTCCCCTCTGTTCTTCAGAAAGCCCCATTCCCAAGGCTTTAGCCTACAGTGCAGGACTTTCCATAGTTTCTGTTTGGTTTTGTATTTTGGCCAGGATTTTAGCTGCAACTAGTGAAAAAGAGAAGCTGCATGCCAGTTCCGGAAGGGAAGGTGGGAATTTTGATTCTGCAAATACAATTGCATTGTTGTAAAGAAAACACTGTACTCAAACTCCAGGGCTAACAGTTTCACTGTTGTGTAGATATAGGATCTACTGACAGGACGCTCCCAGCTGAACTGTTGTGCAGTTTGGGGGTGTACACTTTTTCTCTGCCCATCTCAGTGTTTCTGTCCACTGGGCAAAGGAACACGCAGAAAGCGATTTCCAGTGTGGACTTTTTGCCTGTCTGCCTTTGCTCGCTTGCCCTCTGGTGCCCACAGGGAATGGCCCACACTCCCCGCAGTGGGGTCTCTCTGCTGAGGCTTTGGAGTTCACCATCTTTTGTCCACTGGAGAACATTTTCCTCCCCACTGACTATCCCCAGAAGGGTACAGACATGTTCTGTCATCTCCCTTCTCAGAGTAAAATCTTTTGATGCTGTAGCTTCCTTAGTTACTTAATTCCACTTCTTGATACCCTCAGTCAATCCTTGAAACCTTAATTCTCTGCTCCTCTACTAGATAAGCCATATACACCAAAAGAGATATTTCTATGCACTGTGTCCAACTAATTTCCTTCCTTAGCCCTTTCCAGTCAGGCTTTGTTCCCACCCCACTCCCAAGTTGCTCCTATCAAGGTCATGAGTGAACTTTACAAAAATCAGTTCACAGCCTTTAGCTTATTCTGCGTTTGCCGGCAGCGCCTGTCACGGGGATCACGTGTGCCCAGCAACCTTTATTTACTTGTTCTCTGAACTGTTGCTCTCTCCTCCTCCCACTTCTTTTTTATTTTTGGTCCTACAGCTTGAACCCAGGGCTCTCTCACCGAGCTCCCCTCTCAGGTCTTCTCATTTTTTGAGACAAGATCCTATTAAGTCACTGAGTTGCCCAGGCTGGGCTTAAATTTGTAATTCTGCCTCAGCCTCCCAGAGTGCTTTTTTTTTTTTTTTTTTTTAACGGGAATGCACCACCATGCTTAGCTGGTATCAATAGTTCACACTTGCTTGTATCTCATTTCTTTTGTTCTACATTATATTTGTGAGACTTGTTCACATTAAGGCATATAGTTTATATTGCTATTATTGTTTCTTTTGCGTGTATGTGTTTTTGAGATAGGGTCTTACTATGCAGTTCAGGTTGACCTTGAGCTCACTTTGTATCCCAGGCTGGTCTTGAACTTGCAGTGATCCTCCTGCCTGAGCCTCCTGACTGCTGGGGCTACAGGCATGTACCACCATACCCAGCTAAGGTACATAGTTTAAATTTTTCCATTCTCATTGTAGTATGTTTCATTTTTGTAAACATTACTTGCTTAATCATTGAAATTTTTAAAATGAGAATGTACATTTATTGTTTTATTATTATTATTATTAACACTTTTAGACAGGATCTCACTGTGTAGCCCATGCTGACCTTGAACTCACAGCCATCTTCTAGCCTCCAGAGTGCTGAGACTACACCATGCCTGGATGTACATTTATTGAAGGTGGAAAAGAAGCAGGCTATGTGTGAACAGAGCCTACTATTCTTGATTAGTATTTACACACTTTCTACTTTGGGACTATTAGCAACAGTGCTGCTATTGTCGCCAACAGGGTGTGAGGAAGTTTCCAAAGGACAGATAGGCACCTGAACCCACCCAGCCTGCAGAATGTTGGCAATTCACTGATGCCTTCCTTAAATTTTCAGGACATCTGTAAGGAATTTATTAGGCAAACATGAAAAAGTACACATGTGAAGAAATGAGTGTTGGCCTTGGAGAAAGAGGGAGCTCCCCTGGCCTGGAACTGGGAATATTTATGCTGCTCTTGAGGGGTTGCAAACCCAAGGAAAAGGTAACCTGTGCCCCAGAAGGAGGACTGGCTCAATTTATGTCTATCTGCTCTTTTTAAAAGATGGACAATTTAAGCCAATTTGGGACTATTAGCAATAGTGCTGCTATTGTCATTCCTTTATGTTAGGTTCAGGTTCCTACTCTTCTTCTTCCAACTAAGCCAGTGTATTGCTGTACAGAATTCTTGAGGAATTTGGGGTGTGAGGGGCCTGGAAAGAGAAGAGTCTATGAATAGGGACAGCCTTGGATAACTTCACTTGTGTCTTAAAAGTTGCAGTCTTCTGAAAAGAACAATTGAGAGAAAAAAAAAAAAAAGAACAATTGAGAAGAGTTGGATTTAACCTCAAAATGGAAGCAAGAAGCCCACACTGCAGTTGGAAAGGGCAAGATGGAGTCTGCTGAGTCATCACCCTCCAGGGACCACACAAAATCTTGGCCAGGTGGCCTTGACTAGCATGGACCTCCCAGAGCATGGCCAGGCAGGCAGTGGCTCCCGGTGCGTGGGCCTGGCCTGGCACTGTGTGAATACCACATAGAGAACAGAGTCTCAATGAGGAAAGATCACATTGTTTGCACAGCACCCAAGGCACTTAAAAACTTCAAGAAAAGGAGACTTGCTGGTCCTGATCAGGACTCCCCCTGGCCAGTGGAGTTCTACTTCCTTGCCTTTCTTGTCTTTTTTTTTTTTAAGTATTTAGTACAGAAACTACAGGGTCTCCTTATATAGATTGGATTCATAGTGATTCTCCTGTTTTCAGCCTCCCAAACACTGGGATTACAGGTGAGTGCCACCACACCCAGTCTCAATCGCCATCTCAGCAAGTGCTAGGGGTGGGGATGACACTGTACACCAGGAACCAAACCCGGGTCCCTGCACCTGTCTAAGCAGGCACTTTAGTCTGCTGAGCTATTTGGCCAGCCCTCTTTCTGTCTTTTATTATTATTGTTTTTATTCATATACAAATTTTGCCACTTTTTCCACATAGCCCATGTATCTGACATGCCCCCATTTAATGTCAATGCCATTTTTTTTCCTTTTGTAACTAATTTGATTTTGCAGTTACTCATTTCATATAGATACTAAGTCTTGGGATAAGTCCTACAACGTCTGATGTGGAGTTAGGGACTTACATGATGTTGCTTATTATGTGAACACTTGTGAATTGTCAAGTAGGAGTTAAACTTTTTCTACTTTTCTTCATTTGTCCTAATAGAAGCAGATTTAGTTTCAATAAGAAATTTTCTCCTTTTTTTGCTTATAACTTGACAAAATTTACAGTGGAAACAGAAGATATGAAATCAGTGATTGTTCCTGACCCCATTCCTCTGACAGGAGTCCACAGCTGACACTAGGGGTTTGAGTAGCTGTAAAGCGATGAGTGGATCATCTCAGCAGGGCCGGCTCCAGGTTCATGTTAATTGAATCCTCATTTACATAGTCCTGATAAAAGGTAACAACATCATTGGGGCTGTCGTTCAGTGGTAGAGGACTTGCTACGCTCTGTATATGAAGCCCTGTTGAAGCCATCTGTAAAGGAGAATCTACTGAAATGGGGATTTTAGTTGCTTGAAGCACAGCTTCTGAGACTGATACATCTTTAGTGACCCCAGAAAAAGAACTGGAAGAAACTTCAGCCCTGGGAAGTAGCATGCAGTCTAGATCCCAGTTACATGCCATGACCAAGCATACGCTCAAACAGAGTTTGCTCTTCTCCATTTTCACCAATCAGCAGTGATGATGAGTCAGAACTGGAGGATGAAGGCTTGAAAGTGGAGAGTTACTGGAGGGCTCAGCCCATATTCGGCTGGCTCCAAGGCTGAGCAGCCCAGGGCAGACAGCATCCAGTTCATGGCAGGGGACAGCAACAATGGCAACAGAGAGAGCTCTGTCTTAATTACATTTACTAGGGCTGGCAAGATGGCTCAGCGGTCTAAAGCACCTGCTTAGGCAAGCTTAGGCAGACACCTTGGTTCAATCCCTGGCACCACATGCTGTGCCAGCCCCACCCCAGAAAGAAAGAAAGAAAGAAAGAAAGAGAGAAAAAAAGAAAGAAAGAGCAATTACATCTACTTGCACCCTCTAATCCATCTATGGAACATGACCCTCATGTTCTGGAAACACAATTTTTAGTTATCATTTTCCCTGTGTCTCTTCAATCTACCTTTATTTCTTCTATCCTACCTCACTATGATTAATGCTCTGTGCCTTGCTGTGAACTTGGGTAAACATTTCTGATAGATAAAGTATGTACCTAGGAGGCATATATTCTACATTAGTAGATCATCCTAACAGTGCTAGAGTTGAGTTGTGTTACCAGGTTCTGGAGTGCTGTCAGATCTTTCCAGAGATTCTTTCTAGGTTCCTTTGTTTTGAACAAAGAATTGGACAATACATGCACAAAAGGTAGTGAGGTTTTATATTTATTAAAGGTAGGAAAAGAGTAAACTGGGTGTGGTGGCACATACCTGCAGTCCCAGCACTCTGGAAGCTGAGGTAGGAGGATTGCTGCAAGTTCAAGGCCGACCTGGGTGAGTTGAAGACCAATTTGTGTCAAAATAAAACAACAACAACAACAACAAAGAAAACAACTATAATATCTATCTATCCATACATCTTTCTTTTTGAGACAATATTTTGCTATGCAGTTCAGGCTGGTCTTGAACTCATTACAAAGGGCAGGTTGGCCTCAAACTAGCAGTGGTCCTCCTGCCTCAGCCCCCCAGTGCTGGGATTATAGGTGTGCACTACCAAACCCAGCAAAGGTAGCACCTTCTGATTGGATTTAGGGCTTGGGAGCTGTTATTCTGCAATTTATGAAATTTGTGTTACCAATTTATATTACTAACAGCAATGTATAAATGTTCTATATCCTTGCCAACATGGTCCCTTTTTTTTGTTCTTTCTTTCTTTCCTTCCTGCCTATCTTTATAACTATTCTGGTAAATAGCTGTATCATATTGAAATTTTAATTTGCTTTTTTTTTTTTTTTTTTTTTTTAAACAAGAAAAGCTTTAAGTGAGAGGTAAGATAGGAAAGGACTCCAGTTTGGATACCTGGAGGGGGCGCACTTTGGCTTCAGACTGGCCCGCCTACGAACTGGCAGCCAGCTTTAAAGATTAGCTGGTGGGCCGTCATCTGCTCCCGCTTGTCATCACAGTTCTGGAATCCTTTTGGCTGAGGAGTCGTTCCATCTCCAAGAAAGGATTATTTGTGGGGCTCTGCCTTTCTTGGAATCCAGGTGAACACAGGTTTAGGACAATTGCTCAAAAGACTTTTGAGTACAGCTAAGGCCCCTGTAAACCTCTTATTGTGGTGTCCTCAGCCTAGAAGGGGATGAGATCTTGTAGATTTAGAGCTAATCAACCCTGTTTTGTGAAGTTTCAGAAAGAAATTCCTTAAATGAGAAGAGCTTTGATCCAAAATTTATAGTAACAAAAGATAGCAAAAGAAGGTCAAACTTTGTTCTGCATCAGGCGTGGTGGTGAGCACCTGTAATCCCAGCACAGGGGAGGCTGAGGCAGAAGGGCTGCCTGGGCTATGTAAGAAGACCCTGTCTCAAAATAAAAAGTTCGTTTTTAGTTATATGTTAGGGATTCATAGGCCCAAATGAACAGTCATGGTTTGCAGACAAAATAAATGGCTTTTAGCTCCCTGGTTGTCCCAGCAGAAAACATAAAGGATGTTTTAATAAGCAGCAGGTAAGGGCCCAGGGTTCTCCCTTCACCCCAGCCCTGTGGTGATCCCTGACTAAGGAGTATTTGCATCATCCCCTGGACAGTCTTATTTTTTTTGGACAGTCTTATTTTAATGAGACAGAAATAAAACCTCTCTTCATTGTAACCTGACTAACGTTTTAAGAAATGGAGTGTAATAAACAGGGCCCATGGACAGCTGTGGTCTGTTACTGAAAATTCCAGAAAGCTGGGATAGGGGAGTCCTGGAAAGCTGGGACTCCAGGTGATAGACAGCAGCTTCACCTGTGGGCTCTCAGTTTGTTGCTTTCTCCCTTGCTTGGAATGCTAGTGGTTGACCCCTGGATGAACCCAGTGATAAGGAAAGGATAGAAGTTAATGGAGATTGTGGTCACATGGGCACATGGTCCTCCTTTGCTAAAGTAATTATGCACGAGATCACGCTGACTACCCTAACTAAAGCTGACTTGTTTCAGGGGTTCGTTGCTCACTGAGGGCCAAATCTCAGTGAGTCCTCTGAGCTACTGAGCTACCTTCACCAGGTCTTCTCATTGTTCCTTTCGGCACTGAAACGTAACATTACAACACTTGTTCTTTTCTTTAAAAATGTTAGCTGTTGTGCTCTCTGGTTACACATTCGAACTGGGTGCTGAAGACTGAGTGGGTAATAACAATTAACCTCCCTTTTGCTACTAAAGTTAATCAAGTGTCCCCAAAGGTTAATTCTGGGGACTCAAGATCTTTACAAGTTGCATCATCTACAAGGATGGGCCATGGCCTTGCTTGGCCATTTGGCTTCCCTTGGAAGTATGGAAATTCTCTTTGTTAGTAACCCCCTTTTAGCACACTGCATCCTGGTTGACTCCTGTCTTCTGGGGCCCAGCAACAGTTCTCAGGAGGTTGGGTGACTCACCAGAGTTGCAAAACCCTTTTAGGGAGGTCTGATTGTGTTTTGGGCTCTGGTTGAACTTAGAAGGCAAGGGCTAGAATATTGGCTGCTTTCTCAGTTTTTTCCGCATTTGCTTATTTGTTTGTTTGGAGACAGGGTCCTGCTATGCAGTTCAGGCTGGTCTTGAACTCACTATGTAGCCAGGCTGGTCTCAAACTAGCAGGGATCCTCCTGCCTCAGCCTCCCAAGATCAGAGGCTACAGATGCACCATCACGCCTGGCCATTTGCTGTTTAGGATTCAGTTGAGCAAGTATCAAAGGAACACTTGCTGGTTACTGTGCATGTTTCAAACTTGCACATCTACAGTTTTAGGAACTCTGCACATTTGCACAGCACATTTTGTCCTCAGATGTATACATTTCTAGTCTCAGATGTAGGGTTTTAAATATATTATAATAGTAAAAAAAAAGAAAAGAAAGTAGCTGTTCATTTATTAAGAGTTCTACATGGATTATTTAAAAGGTTTTTAAAGGTACTCATGGCTGTGTTGGTCTTGTCTAGCCCCTGGCGACCTAAGGTCGTAGCGACCCGTTTGTCATCACCTGGGATTTCATCACATCCTGCCCTCCTCCTATGTCAGGCTCCTTCCCTGGTGATTTCTATCATTAATCCTAAGGAGGCATGAGGGGTGTCAGTCAGCTTTGGGGCTGAGCGAGGCAGCAGGCACCTTGATCATCAGAGGAACAGGAGAACTCAGCTGCCAGGGCTGGGAGCCTGGAGCTGTGGCGGTGAGGTGGACATAGGGGCAGGCTGGCAGGGGCACCTGGCTGTCATCCCCAGAGCTGTTGCAGGAAACAAATTTGCTAATGAGGTTAAGCAAGCAGGGCCAAATGATAGCACGTATAGTTCTAAAAATCCAAACCAAGTCAGACATAGATGTGAGCACTACACATCTAGAAAAGAACATATAATGTCCTCGGAAGAGAAAAGCTCAACATCTTTGTTTCTGAACTTGTAAGGATTTTTTTTAAACAATTACATTTTTAAGTACTTAATTAATTTTTGTCTTTTTGAGACAGGGTCTCACTATGCAGTTCAGGCTGGCCTTGATCTCACCTTTGTAGCCCAGGCTGGTCTCAAACTTGCAATGATTCTCCTGCCTCAGCCTCCCGAGTGTTGGGATTATAGGCATGTGCTACCAGACTTGGCATAAGTACTTAATTTAAGCAAAGATTAAGATAGTAAAATAATAATAGTTTATGACAGAGAAGCAAGGCTTTTTAAGAGGATTTATTTTTTTTTCAATTCTTTTATTGTTTAAATTTAACAATGGTTATATTACATATTTTCATCATCAGATCAGTTTAGATTAATACATATAGGTATATAAGATTGATCAAACAACTAAACATTAACCTTTCTAAATCCACATTACTTTTTTTTTTTCTTTTCCCCCTTTTTTTCTTTGAAAGTTGACATATTGCATATTGTC
>PVJA010054299.1:0-11646 GCA_004027025.1 Myocastor coypus
AAAAAAAAAAAAAAAAAAAAAAAAAAAAAAAAAAAAAAAAAAAACTATTGGTACCTTTTTGTCTTTTATTTATTTTATATATTTAGTACAGGGCCGACAAGGTCTCACTACACATATCAGACTGGTAGTGATCCTCCTGTTTTCAGCCTCCCAACCACTAGGATGACAGACACGTGCCACCATACCCAGTCTCAATCATCTCAGTGCACCCTGGCATGGCAGGCCAGGGATCGAAACTACAACCCCTGCATCTGCCTAAGCAGGCACTTTAATTCACTGAGCTATCTGGCCAGCCCAATACCTTTTAGACATATGTAATAACACTCATCACAGGGAATTTGTGCCTATATATGATAACATCTCAATTCTTTTTTCCTATTCTCCTCCCCTCCTTCTTGTCACTTTCTGAAGCAATTCTGGAAGTCCTCCCATGTGAATGTAATTAATTGTACCGTTGTAGCTATCTCAGTGTATTGATGTGACTGAAAATGTTTATCCCTCACAGTCATTCTGACTTCAGGTAAAAGCCAGAACTTGCGCAGTGTCAGATCCAGTGAACAAGGTAGAGGAGGACACACCATAATGCTTTTTTATGAGTCTGCCTTTCTGTTAGATGGCACATACAGAAGGCTTCACACTAATTTTGATCATATGTTGTAAAGATATGAAGGAGGACCTCCAGAAACTCTTCAGAATTTGGAACAATGATGTGCTAAGTGAATTTGAAGTGAAGGAGCATATTTTGACAGAGATTAATAGCAACTTGTCTTTTACTGTTTTTTATATTTAAACATTCACAATATATTTTGATCTATTTGTACAAGACACGTTTGTAACAGCTGTTTTCATATTTTGTCTGTTATTCTGGTATGTTAACTGCTCCATCATTTCTATATTTGCTTTGATAGGTTTTTCTCCTGGGTCATATTTTCTTGCTTTTTTTCTTCTTTTCTGCTTCAGGACTCTTACTTCAATCCACATAGTTTAAATTTTATATTTCTGTTTGCTGGCTTTTTTGTGCTCCTTTCAATTATACTGGGTAAGTTACTTGGAACTAGTTTGGTTCTTTTGAAGCTCATTTTTAAGCTTTGTGAAGACAGGGCAAGAGTATCCCTTAACGTAGAGTTTAATTTAGCTCATTAATGAAGTGAATAGTTTTGAAGTCTCTAACTATACATTCTTTATCAGGTTTTATTTCTACTTTGATAACAAATAATCTGCAGGCCTACATCAGTTACAGGATCTGTCTGACATAATGCTGTATTGTGTTTGTTTCCTTCATTTGTTAGTTGTCTTTCCTATGTGGATAGAATAATATTTAGCTGAAGAGATCAATCGGCAGATCTTTGGAACTCTAGGCAGGAATGTTCTCTCTAGGATTTGGCCCTGAAAATAATAATTCAAATTAGGGAGACTGTCAGGTAATTTTGATTTCTCCTCTCTGAACTACACGTTGGAAATGGACTCCAGGCAAGAAACCCAGGAACTGCAGGGCTTATTTGCATCCTTTTTCTTAAAATTTATACTGCTTATAGTGATGTATCTAAAAAATTTTTTTGTTTAATAATGTCAAGCATCTACCTGGTTTTCTTTCTGTTTTAGGCAAATGAATAATAAACCTTTTACTCTACTATGCCCAGGAGTAGAGGTTCATTAATTGTACAGCCAGCAAAATATTTACTCAGTAATGTAATATACTTAAGCATTAATTGATAGGTATACATTTATTTTTACTTTTAAATTCATAAAAGACATGTTAATACATAAGTTATGACACATACATACATTTAATTTTGAGAAAATCTTTATGGAAAAAACTGACCTCATAATTTGATGGTGGTGTACTCCAAATATATCTTTTCTCCCTAGGGTTTGTTCCCCTTTCTAAAGTAATTGCACACATACATATGTCAGAAAGGCACAACAACTTTCTTTGGGGCAAAAAGATTCTATCTTAGGCACAAATAATATTTAAAAATAATCTACTATTATCAGATGAAAGTCAGAATAAAACTGCTAAAGATGCATTAATATTCCTTTCTATTGATTTCATCTACCAGAGTGGTAAACTATGTTTGGGTATGATACCTTTGTGATTCCCACTCTGATGAAATGCCTCTTACAAAGGTTTTAGAAGTTTATTTCATTTTTTTTCTGCTGAATCCATTAAGTTATTTTTATGCTGCATCAGCAGTTAAAGGAATAGACCCTAACCTGGCAGCCAGTAGGATAAAATTTGCAAATTCTTAAACTTGCTGTATACTGTATTATTTGAGACACCAAATTGCTTCTTTGCTCAAAGTTGTTAACTGAATCTTTATCATTCAATTCAGACTCTACCTTAACTTCAGGGTCAAGATTTACAACCTTTATGAAATTTTCTATCTGAAAAAGTATGTATTTCAAAGGTTATTAAGTCAGCTACATAAAGAAGGGCTTTCATGTGCTATCTTCTTCAGATTTTTTTTCTACTAGCTTGTTTAACTTGTTTCTAATTCTAACTTCAGAACTGTGCAAATTAACTTCTGTTTCACCTTCCTCACTTGGGAAAATAAGATCAGGACCTAGCTCATACGCTCATTTTGAAGAAACAAATACAGCAGTGCCCCACACATAGTGAACTTCATATGAGTTAACTGATACATGAATTATTAGTCAAAACATAAAGATTTCTCCAAGCAATAGGGTCTTAGCAATACAAATTCAAGATGTCCTCATGTGGAGACTTAAAATATTAAACCATTACTCTTTGTCCAATATAGCAATTTTAAACTTTTCATTACTCTGATAAAACAAAAGGAAACACTCAGAGCAAACTAACTTCTACAACTTAATAAATCTGTCATAAGAAAAAAAAAAACAATATCTAAGTATTTTTAAGTTATCATCTGATTTCAACTTCACAACAGTTCATTGGTATTATCACTGTATTTGATTTGTTCTATGCTAGATGTCATTAACTTTAAGTAGCACCATATTTCCTGTAATAAAAAAGGGAAGCACATGAATATATCATTAATTTTAAGATACATCCAGGTTTCAAAAATATTAGAAACTTAATAAATTCTTCCTTAGATGTGATAAAATACATATTAATTTTACAAAACAGAAACCTGAAGAGAGCTGAAGTATAAATGCCACACAGTGCAGAATTGGGATTCAAACCAAGAAACCCTGGCACATGAAGTTTGTGGTGTTCCTATTAAGACGTAGACTACTGTCTTTCCAGGCTTCTTTGGAAACCACTACTATGCACTGACAATATGCTGAAGAAAATTTTTGCTGTTTCATAAGTGTATATTTTTTAAAGTGACTCAATTAGTTCAAAGAGAAAACTTTAAAGCTAAAATAAACATAATTTTGAGCTTAACTTATTATAAAGCATGTGTAATGTAATTAACCTAATACTATAGTTCTAAGCCCTTAAAAACAACTTTTCTAATAATCTCTTAAAATATTCAATTTTTTTGTTGAAACATGGTCTATTTCTACAGAAAATGTTGATTTCATTTAATTGACTATCATTAAGAACATTAAAAAATAAACTTTCCTATGGTGCTATTACTTGTTATTAATAGCAATATTTACAGAATTTTTCAAAAAAGTAAATTCCATAAATCTGTTTATAATCTTAGTTTAAAAATATTACATAAATGCTTAAATTGGCAACAGGATATAATTTTTTAATAAAAGGAAAATAAAATTTAAAATAAATGGAAATAAATAATATGTAAAAGTATATATTTGCTCTACTCTTCAAATTTTGGACTTTTCAAAGGTGTTTTCTGCTTATTTGGTTTTCCAGTATATGCACTGCATATTCTTGCTAAGAAATATTTTTTTAAAATTTTCTGTTTTATAATTGTATGTATGTGTGGATGTATGTATTTATTTATTTTGCATGGGATCTCATACACAGCTCAGACTCCTAGTGAGCCTCCAATCCCAGCCTCCCCAGCACCTGGATTACAGGTTTGCACCACCACACCCAATTTCCATAGCAATGTGGGGCTGGCACTGCATACAGCACCAGGGATCAAACCTGTGCCCTTGGCCGGGCGTGGTGGCGCATGCCTGTAATCCCAGCACTGGAGAGGCTGAGGCAGTAAGATTGATGCGAGTTTGAGACCAACCTGGGTTACAAAAGTGACCTCAAGGCCAGCCTGAACTGCATAGCGAGACCTTGTGTCAAAAAGACAAAAAAAAAAAAAAAAAAAAAAAAAAAAAAAAAAAAAAAAAAAAAAAAAAAAAAAAAAAAAAAAAAAAAAAAAAAAAAAAAAAAAAAAAAAAAATATATATATATATATATATATATATATATATATATATCCTATAACCTGTGTCCTTATGCTTGCTAGGCATGCAGTCAGGCCACCATGCTATCTCCCTGATCCAAACTGCAAAGCACTTTTGTTTTTAAACAAATGCTTGAAGCTCTACTACTAAAAGCATATGAGACAATATTTCCACCTAATAATATAATATCAGATTCTGAACACAAGCAGGCAATAATATGATATTTGATGTTAGAGGTTTAGGCTTGTAGTGCTATATATGTACTGAAAATGTTCAATACCTATTTAATTTAAAAATTCAACTTGAAACAATGAGTAATGGATTTTTAACTAATTTCACGAGGATAACAACATCACCTAAGCTGGTAATACTGTAGTGAAATAGGCACTACTACTGGTATAGTATAAAATGATAATATACTTTTGGAAAGCATAGAGCTATCCTGCCAAGACCTACAAAAATGTTAGCACACTATTCATTATTTTCACTCATAGTACAACTTTTTTTTAAAAGCAAAAAAACCCCATACTTTTAAACTATAATAACTTTGGATGGCATTCAACCACAATCCTTTCTACTGCTCATCTTTATTTGAAATTAAAGTTCTTGAATTTTTGAGACCAAGATAGGTTTTTGGATCTATCTGTCCTCTCTCACTTTCATTCAATTTTAATTTTGGCCCCTGAGATGCTTTCAAGTAACTTGACTCTAGTACCCTCTTCACTTTTATAACTTCTTAAAAATTTTGTCATTTTTCATCCTTTTCCTACTTGATTTTTATTAAATTCCAAGCAGACTGCTTTCAGGGCTAGGTTTTCTTTGTACAGGATGGAAGCTTTGGCTAGTCAATTATGGAAGCTTAAAAATCTCAGGTATCTTTCCAGAATCTTACAACGGGCCTCTTACACACAGCCATGGATTCAAGCATGTAAAAAGCTGGCTAAGCTTTACTATTTTAGATTTCTGTCATCTTCAGGGCACTAAGGTTCCCTAATGCTTTCTTTTTATTTCCTCCTACAAAAACAGTAATGCTACACAAATTTTAAGGTTTTTGTTGGTCTGCTGGTGGTCTATTTCCTTTTTCTCTGGTCAATGAGATTTGTTACAGATATTATCCAAGAACCTTCAATTATTCTGCGTAAGGTTATGCTATCCTGGTTATTCTCTTTAAGAAAGCATTTGGGACTATTAAAAAACTATGCTACAGCCATTACTATCTTCCCACCACGATTCAGCTTTTTGACAGAATGTATCAAAATAAAAATACAGAAAATATGTAAGTGCTGCTAAACAGTACAGCCCTTATACCTCCATGCAATTATCTAAGATGCATGATTTCCTAAGAGAGGTCTAGACAAGGAATGATAGGGCAATAACCTTGTAATTGTGGCTTAACACGCTTTTGAGTATTATCCCAACTTTTCAGTTGGTTCCCATAATGTGAATCCTAATTTCTCAAAGCAGAGTTCTCAAAATCTTGTGTTTTACACTGTCTTTACAGATATGATGTGCAGGCTTATGTTTTAGACTCCAATTAGATAGCTACCTGGATACAGAATATAGCAGCATGTCACTGACCCACAAGTCACACTTCTTGGTTCATACCCCAAATTTGTTTGACATGACCCTGATACTAACAAAACTAGAGACTCTTGTAAGAGAGACTTAGATCAGGGAGACAGCTCAGCAGCACATCCAAGCACAAAGTGCTGAGTTAGATTCCCAGTACCAAAACAAAACAAAACAAAAGAAAGAAGAATCAAGTAATTAAATAAATCAAACTTACACTAATTCATATTTAAGAACACAGGGAAGGGCTGGTGAGATAGGTCAGTGGACTAAGATCCTGCTTAAGCAAGCACAGGGACCAGGTTTAATCCCTGGCACCACATACACAAGCCTGCAATCCCAGCGCTGGAGAGGCTGAAAACAGGAGGATCACTATGAGTCCAAGCTGCATAGTGAGACCCTGTACCCAATACATTAAAAAAAGGAAGAAAGAAAGAAAGAAAGAAAGAAAGAACGAACGAACACAGGGAACACTAACATTAACAGCAAATTCACAAATAGAAATCAGTATTCATTGATTGCTACTTTAAAAAATATCTATTAACTCATCTGATATGAAAACTTAAGAGGCAAACACTATTAAAAATACACAGAAATTAAAATTATTTGCATTTTGATGTTAACTATAAACTTTTGCAGATACTCTTTATCAAATTAATAGCTGCTAAGATTTCTTTAGGATGGATGGGTAATAAACCTTGCCATTTCCCCCCCCCCTTGGCCTCAATGATCATATTTTTTTCCTCCTTTTTTCTATTAATATCACAAATTAACCTGTTCTTCCAAAGTTAAACTGCTCTTATGTTCCTAGAGTTAATTTTGTTTCATCAAGGTTCTTCCACTTTCCAATGAACTTAATATATAAAAAAAAGAATGTGACTATTTTCAGCGAGAATCCAAATAAATATTTTATAACATTATGCCATAACAAAAGCTTATTGAACACTCAAATATTGAATAAAAGATTTCAAAACTTAGAAATACCAGTAAGATAGTAAAAATAACAAACTTTCCTATTGCATTTATCTATGTTGATGAATGGAATTGGGGGAGTATTAGGGATTAAGCTGCACTGAGCTAAGTTCGGTCAGCTGAAAAATTCATTTGTGTAGAACATTTCTGTGCATTTCTGGCCATTAGGCAAATACAAACCAAAACAACACTGAGATTCCACCGTACTGCTTCTCATCATGAACTCAAAAAACAACTAAGTGGTGAGGTAGGGAGGTGTGGGGAAAAAGGAATCACACTATATTGTGGGAATGTAAACTAGTACAACCACTATGGAAATCAGTATGGTGATGCCTCAAATAGAAATCTAAGTGATGCCTAAAAATAGAAATTCAGCTGGGCTTATATTCTGGGTTTCTTCCCCAAAGAATTAAAGACATCAGAGCACAGTGACTCATATATGTTCCTGCTTGTAGCAGCACGGTTCACAATAGTTAAATCTTAGAAAAAGTCTTTATGTACGTAATAGATGATGGATAAAGAAACTGTGGTATACACACATAATGCAGTATTACTCAGCCATAAGGAAGAATACAATTTGAGTCATTCAAGCCAGGCATGGTGGTATGTGCCATTGGCTCAACACTCTGGAGGCTGATGCAGGAGGACTGCAGAGAGTTTGAAGCAAGTCTGAACTACACAGTGAGACCCTTTTTTTTTTTTTTTTTTTCCGAGACAGGGTCTTGCTATGCAGTTCAGGTTGGCCTTGAGCTCACTTTTGTAGCCCAGGCTGGTCTCAAACTCGCACTGATCCTTCTGCCTCAGCCTCCCAAGTGCTGGGATTACAGGCATGCCTGAGACCCTTTCTTAAAAAAAAAAAAGCCTCCCCCTAAATTGAGTCATTTGTAGGAAAAAGGATGTACCTTGAGACTACAACACTAAATGAATTCAGACACGAAATATTAAATATTATATCTCTTATATGACAAACGTAAAGTATAAATAACTTTAAAAGCAAAATAAAAGATACAAAACAGGGTTTAGACCTTTTACACAGGATAGGATCTAGGGAAAGAAGGAGAAAGGAAGGAGAGAAGGGGAAGCAAAAAGGACTAAGATGTGATATGTTTAAGTGCCAACTCCCCACATGCTTTCATTATGTGTCACAAATATGGACTAAGAAAAAAAAATTTAAAAGAAACAAACAGGCAACATAAATTTAGAAATTTTTAAATTGTGGGCAATATGGTATAAACCTATAAATGTCAAGAATTCTACACTAAGATAGTATAGAAATGTCTCGATACCAGGTACTTTGGCTAATATAACTTTCAATGATGTCAACAGTGTTTAATGGTAATTAATGTTGAATTGAGTTCAAGCAAATTATGGAGACTTAAAAGTAAATTATAGCTCATTGTAAGGTGCATATGCTTTATAAATATGGCTATCCCAAGTATCAGTATTTTTATTATCTTTTAGAAAATATTACAATTGCTGAATTATGCTTACTGTTAAGGTTATTTTCTTTTTAACTTTATTTATTTATATTATGGCCGGCTCAGCCTGCCCTGGATGTGGGGCTGGCACAGCATGAGGTGCCAACGATTGAACCACAGTCCCTGCAGTTGCCTAAGCTTGCCTAAGCAGGCGCTTTAGACCACTGAGCTATCTCACTAGCCCTGAATTATGCTTACTGACTGAAGGATTATTTTGAGCCATACTGTAGGAAATCCTCAGATTATATTATCAACTTTGCTAAAAAGTTATAGAAGTAGACTTCTATGAACTAAATAATTTAGTGGTACATATGCTTTATATCTTTATTATATGAAAGCTCTATCTTGTTTCTTCAATTAATTGTGTTATTTTGGTACTAGGATTCGAACTAAGGACTGCATACTTGCCAGGCAGGCACTGTGCCGCTGAGTTATATCCCCACCCCTCCTCACTTAATTTTGCCCCACTCTAAAGAAGCCATTTATTATTATTTTTTACTTATACTGAATGTTATTCCAAGAAATTGTATTTTGTGATTTAACATTATTTAAAGGCTAAGATCTTAATAGAGAATGGTAATGCAAATAAATATACTAATTCCTGTAACAAAAATTACTACCATGTGACACAGTAATACTTTTGTTTTGTTTGTGTCAGTCACCCAAATAGCTGTTTTCTGAAACTGTGAAGAGTATGAAAGCAACACAATTTTCAGTCATAGAAGTGACTCTGACATTATTTCATGGATACTGGAACAAGTTATTCATGATGAATGTGTGTATTTAATTTTTATTTACTTATTTACTATACCAAAAATTTTGGTATACATATAATATTAACATCAGGGAAATTTGTTTCTAAAATTCCACAGCACTGATGCACAGAATTTCATGTGAGTAATTTCACATGGTGGGTTGAAGGCATTATTTAGAAATACTAAGTTTATGATATTCTTGTATTTTGAAAAAAATGAATTAGCATCGAGAAGTCATTTATTCTTATATATTCTAGCCTTTTGCTCTCAAATGATTATAGTTTCATCTATTAATTGTAGGTTTCCTTTGTACTAGATCTAGATTTTGAGGTGTCTTGAGCAGTAATTGCTAGGCAAAGATAGCGTTTTTTACTAGTGTAGTGGGTAGTGAGCTAGCAATCTGATCTCTACTGAGATAAAATGAGATGGAGTCAGAGAGATCTTTCTTATGACTGCTTCCTTTGTTTATCAGTGAGAGCAAAGTCACACCCAGAATTGGACACTACTTTAAAATTAAAGACACCAAAAGATAACCACCAATGTGAAATCACAGACAAATTTCTTTTTTCCCCTTCACTTTTGTTCTCTTTATTGGGAGGGTGGGCTTTTGTTATTGTTGTTTTTTGAGATAGAGTCTTACTATGTAGTGCAGGCTGGCCTTGAACTCACTGCAATCCTGTCTCAGCTTCTCATGTGTTGGGATTACAGGCATGTAGTATCACATCCTGAGATGAGAGTTTTGTTTTTGCTTTCTGTGAATGTGAGCATTGTAGTTGTTTCTGTTTTCCTTTGTGGGGTCCTGTGCCCTCTGCCCATCGTGTTTTTCACCAGTTTCCTGAGTTTAGGTAATCTTTCTTTGTCCTTTAACCTTGCTTCTAATTTCTCTATTTTTCTCTCTTGCCACTTTTTTTTTTTTTTTTTTTTTTAGACAGGGTCTCACTAAACAGTTCAGGCTGGCCCTGTGCTCACTTTTTGTAGCCCCCAGGCTGGTCTCAAAACTTGCAGGGATCCTCCTGTCTTAACCTTCTCAGTTCTGGGATTATGGGCATATAACATTATGCCCAGTTCCTCTCTTACTGCTTTTTTTTTTTTTCCTCTCCTTAGGGTAAATCACTTTATTGAGTGTATATGTATTGTATGTAATTTTTTATTTGTCTTAGACTTTATTATAGAACTATAAATCTACTTATAAAGGTGGGAAATTAATAGTTATCACAGTTTATTGTTTTCCAGTCTATGATTGATGCTACTGCTATTACTCATTGTATTACTTTAGCCAAGATGGCACAGTTGTTATCATCAGTTGATCTTCCTTATATGCCAATACCTGGACTGTCTGGGTCATAAATAATACTATAGTCCAGCACCAAAGAACAGGGTGCTAGGCCAAATAAGCTGTCATCTTTTATCCCTAATAAACTGAAGAGGCAAGAAGATCCTGGAAGAGGCTCAAAGTCCAAAAGCCTACTACCCCTAGAAGACACCTCCTAAAGAGGTCTCAACACTAGTAATAAAGCTATCTACCATAAGCAATTTAAAACTCTCAATGCAGAAAACAAAGAAAAAATAACAACAAAAAATAGAAAATGAAAAAGTACAGATACAAGATTCAACGTATAACCCCTAACTCACCCAGGGCAAATCAAGAGGACACCTAAGCACAAGAAATCAAAAGCCACCTGACTGAATTTTATGAAATGGTAGCAGCAGAAGTAGTGAAATAAATAAGATGAATAAATCTTCTGACAAAATCAAAATGGGGATAAATTTTAAAAAATGGAAACTATAATGAAGTAACTGATCAGTGAATCTAGAGTAGACATAGGAAAAAAATAAATAGAAGAACTTAAGAAAGACATGGAAACCATGAATGCCCAACATAGAAAAGAAATGGATTCCATAAAACAGACTCAAATAGAAATAACAGTGGAAAATATCCCAAGCATGGGGGGGAAAATGACATATAGAAAAGTTGGGCATAGAGAACTGCAATTAGCCATGATCAGAAAAACACTACATAAAAGTACGTAGTAGGTAAGATTCCAGAAATTCAACACAAAAACAGAATATTAAAAGCTGTTAGAGCCGGGCGTGGTGGCGCACGCCCGTAATCCCAGCACTTGGGAGGCTGAGGCAGGAGGATTGGTGCGAGTTCGAGACCAGCCTGGGCTACAAAAGTGAGCTGAGGACCAGCCTCAACTGCATAGCGAGACCCTGTCTCAAAAAGACAAAAATAAATAAATAAATAAATAAATAAATAATAATAAAAGCTGTTAGAGAAAAAGAAGTAAATCACCTATAGAGGAACACCCATCAGAATCACAGTAGACTTCTCAACACCAACTCTCAACTCAGGGAGTTTGGAGTGAAGTATTTCAAGCAAAAGAAACAACTTCTAACCCAGATTGATACAGTTCATAAAACTATCTTGCAAAGTTGAGGGAAAAGCCGGGCGTGGTGGCTCATGCCTGTAATCCCAGCACTTGGGAGGCTGAGGCAGGAGGATTGCTGTGAGTTCGAGACCAGCCTGGGCTACAAAAGTGAGCTCAAAGCCAGCCTGAACTGCACAGTGAGAC